>MU223143.1:753913-770708 GCA_018584345.1 Thuja plicata
AAGGGATATCAAAGCATTGTTATGCTACCCATTCCTTCCTAGCTTCATACACACTCCATAATTACTTCTTACATAGTTATAATGCCCATTTTAGACTAATATGCATGCTTAAATCATTAAATAGTTTATTTTAAACTTAAATATTTCATGCTAGGTTGTTTATGTCACTAGTATTTAGCATACTCTGAGGGCTTTTATGTTATTTTCTACACTCATCCTAGTTAGAAAGCAATAGGTCAATGTTAGGGTTTTATATGCTCATTAACCCTTGTTTCTCACTAAAAGAATGACTTATTGAAGTGTTGTGTCGCAGGTAATAGGTGCACAAATATACACACACAGATATAAAAATGATAGGATAGATAACTGATCATATTAGTCTTTTATCAAGATCTAGAGTTAGGAACAATAAGTTGATTGCGCTCAATAAGAGAAAATATTGATTGACTTAGGATAATCCACTGATAGAAAAATACTGATATAATTCCCTTGATTTGAAGAATAGGCACATTTCTATAAATTGTATGTACAGAATCTAGCTTCATGGATTCTATATTTAGCTCAAGAGCTGACTGAACTAGAGTTTTGTGTTATTGAGATTTCCAGTTTGAGTTTCCTATTAGACATCCCTCAGTTTCAACTGAACCGGGGTCTATTGATAGATGTGGTAGAGCGATGGCACTCTGACCACAACACTTTCCATCTGCCACTCGGTGAGATGACCATCACTCCCGAGGATGTATACAGACTACTCTGCATCCTGAATCATGGAGAACGAGTATATCATGATTTATTTTATGATGGTAGTGTATGTAGACATGTCTTTGATGATGATACAATTGGAGATGATACTATTACATGGGCATAGTTTGCTTCTTTTCTCACATTGCCAGTAGTTTTAGGTGCTATGATAGGAGGTTTAATTCTTCTAGATCAATGAGGTCGAGGATTGTCCATTGGATGGGGCCACATACTCGAGGATTTGATTGCACAGACTTGAAATTTTGATTTGGGATCATGTGTTTTGGCACAGCTATACCATGATTTACATGATATTGTATACATGGTGAGTGCATCAGTGTTTGATGGTGCAGTTTTTCTATAGTTATGGATATGGGATCATATACCCATTACTAGACTGATAGCAGTACGTGTTTGAGGCCATGGGTCTCCATATGCATTCTTGTATGGTAGTATGGTTGTCCAACATCATATGGGAAAACTAGAGTATTAGCGCTAGATGATTGATGATATGGATCAGGTCATATGGAGACCATATCTGGGATGCGAGGGATGGTGGGAGGATGATGATGAGGTCCCTTACATGTTTTCACCATGGTGGATGATTGGTCAATCACAACTTGTGATTGAGAGATTCTATTTCAGACGAGTTTCTAGGTAGTATGGCCGAGTTCAAGACATGCCCTAGGGTATGGGATTATATGCACAAGTACAAGCTGATCGATCGATGTGGGGTGCACAGGTTGATTTCTAGTATGAATTTTATGAGATTGACATATTGATATTCACCAGATGGGACATGTTGGATCATGTTGTAGATGCAGGGATGTCCATGGAGTACAAAGAGTGGTTCTCTAGGCACGCATTCATGAGATTTATTGATCCAACAGAGCCTATCCTAAACATGGATGAGAATTCTGATGATGATGGTAGGGATGAAGGTGATGGCGGTGGTGGTGGTAGGCCGATACAACAAACTCCTAGAGTTCAGAGAGCTCCAAGGGTGATTGGCAGAGGATGGGTGGGACCTTGGACACGAGGTGGACATGTCAAAGTGAGAGGTATCAGATTTTGACAAGCTTGATAGGTATAGGGACTTGGTTTGGTACAGTTGTGACCAACATTAGCATGGGGACAACAGAGATAGAGAGTTGGGCGATAGGCTCATATTGCAACTGCAAGATAGGCTCCAGGAGCACATGATCCTCCATAGGTCCAGACATAATAGGTTCCACTAGTACATGGATAGATTCTAGCATAGCAGGTGCCTTCTCAGATATCAGTTAGGCCACAGGTTACATTACAGGCTCCCAGGGTTCCTCAGGCACCACAGGTACCATAGGCTCCATAGGCGATAGATGCCTTGACTCAGGATGTGCGGACATTACAGACAGGTATGACAATAGTTTTTGGTTGACTAGATTAGGTTGCCATTATGATGTAAAAATATATGGCTATGATGTCATAGATTCCTAGTGTTGTGAGCACCCGCCATGAACTACACACTACACATGATAGATCAAGTGATAGAGGGCCGATGGGACAGGTGATAGATCAGGTACAAGTGACGGATTAGGTGCCCCTGCTGGATCTTGAGAGATATGGATATTAATCCATATTTTTGATGATGTATCATGTTATCATGTTAATTATTTGATCAGGACTTTTTTGATGTACCATTTTGTTGATGATATTGTATCTTGATATACAGATTTGATGGATCATGATTTGATGGACATTTATATGATGTCTTTCCTTTATTCTCTTTAATGTGGTGATGTTGTGATGTGAGATATCTTTATGTACATATTTATATGATGTTTTATGGATTCATTTACTCTTTATTATGCTATGGATTCATTTTATCTTAGATATGATATAGATTAGATGGATGCAAATGATTTATGTAATTATGTATATATATGCTTTCCCGATTTCATGTATGGATGCCATGCAATGAATGAATGTATAGATATAGATAGATGTAAATGAGATGAATGCAACTATGTTATTTTTTTTGAATTTGATGTATGCTACTCTGATATGAGATGCACTCCTTAACTAAATGTATGCAAATTAATAATGATTAATGATTCTTGTCTTTCTTTTTCTGATATGAATATAATGATTAATGCTATGAATGAATGCAAAAGATAATCTCACATCATTTCTTTGAACCAATAATAATTTAAAATTGAATCCCCCAAAAATTTATATGAATCAAGATATGAATAATTAAACCCCTTCACTTGGAAACATACTTGAAAACAATGCAATTAATCTATCATGAAAATGCAATGCAATGCAACTAATTGTCACTAGCTTTTTTGCGAAAGACTCTACAAAAGAGATATATTTTCATCATTGAGAATTATGGGACTAGAAAACAAGTATAATCATCACTGACCACATCATGATGATATTAATACCACTTTTTATCTTATTTGGTAGCCTTTGGGAAATTAGTACAACCCTCACTAGTTGAATAACCAACTATGGGAGAATGAATACGGGTTTCAATGGATTCAATGTTTCAAGTGGATTTTGGTATTAAGATATGGAAGATCTAAATAGCCAAGGTATCCTTTTGCGTAATCAAACAAAGGTTAACCCTCCTTCCTATATGAATATCCTTGATGCTTCTTTGATGACCATGTCATTAGACGAATTCACATAAGTCAGTGGATCTTCCTCAAAACAGTCACACAAAAGTCAAGAAAAACATCATGTCTTCATCATTTCCAATCTAGTCGAAACATCATTGAGTAACTAAAAAGAACATGGCTTAAAAAGGTCAATGAAAATCATGAAAATTTTCAAGTGTTTTGCAATGTATCAAGATATTCAATAAGAAGTCCAAACATTTTGATCATTTATATGTTGTCAATTTTTAATCCTGATAAAATAAGTCAATGAAGTTCAGGGATCAAGTTATGCGATCAAACTGTTTGGATTGAACAATGATATCCATCAAAGGTTCCAAAATATCTCTCGTCTAAAATTCTTAAAATCTACTTTTGTCGTGTGACCAAGATGTAGCACTTATTGAATCCATTTGGTATCAAAACCAATTATTTTTCCCCCGAGTGAAAAATGTGATCGTGTGTCAAACTTAGGGAAAAATGAATCCTAGAATGCAACAATACAGATGAGAGATTTTATTATGACTATGCACAAGTGACGAATGCAATGAAGATATGTACAAATGAGATGGAGAGAAAGCAATATGTACAAATGCAACTAGGAAAGACCTAAGGGAACAAAAAGCATCTGTTTCTAGGTTTTCAGCTTTTGGGTTTATTGTTTTTTTCTTTTTCTTTTTTTTTTTCCTTTTTTTTTTCTACCAAGGCGCCTATTGCTAGGTTTTCACCAAGACACTTTTCTCTTGTTCAATTTTTTTTATCTCTCTCTCTCTCTCTCTCTCTCATCAAGGTGCCTATTTTCTAGGTTTTCACCAAGACAACATTTTTTTGATTTTTAAATGTTTTTACTTTCTTCATGCTCAATTTTCTCCTTTTTTTGATTTTCTTCTTTTCCATTGTTTTTGTCTTTTTTATCTTTCTGATTTTTTTTAGATTTTGACTTTGATATTTTCTCCTTTTTTGGATTTTGTCTTTTTTCTCATGTATAAAGAAGATGCTAACTCATCTGATACACTCGTCTGATACTCTTTCATCTAATTCTCTTTCGTCTGATCAGGTATTAAACATCTTTAAATGGATGCTATTAATGGGCTCTTGCAACTCATCCCCTTCACAATCAACTAGTTTGTAGGTTCCCATTCCAAAAGAAGAAATGATTACAAAAGGACCAAGCCAATTCGCTTCCCATTTTCCTTTCTTTTCTCTATCAGCCTAATTTTTAGGGTTTTCCCTTAACACTAAGTCTCCCACTTGAAAGGTTCTCGGTTTGATGTGCTTGTTGTAGTTTCTTGAAATTCTATTTTGATATACCGTCAAATTAAATGATCATATGCTTGTGTTTGATGTTCCTCCAACAATTCCAATTGTTGAAGTTGGGAAACCCTATAATCATCATCAGTGATTAATCCATGTAATGAAACTCTTAGGGATGGAATCTCAACTTCTAAGGGTAAAATAGCTTCAACCCCATAAACCAAGGAGAATGGTGTAGCTCCTATTGGTTTTCGGATGCTAGTTCTATAGGCCCACAATGCCGGGTTTATCTGAATATGCCAATCTCTTCCTTACTTATGACCCAATATTTTCAATATTTTGAGGATGTTCTTTTTCATAGCCTCAGCCTTTCCATTACCTCAAGGATAGTAAATGGAGGAAGAATGGTGAATAATATGAAATGTCTCACAAATTTCATCCACATCTTTGTTCTTGAATTTTTTTCCTTTTTTCGTGATGATGGCATGAGGAATACCATATCTACAAATGATATGATTAAGGATAAACATGGAAATCTATTTTCTCGTTGTTGTTGTCAAAGGAACGACCTCTACCCATTTAGTGAAATATTCTGTCACTATGAGGATGTATTTATGTCCATTAGAAGATGGTGGGTAAATCATGCCAATTATATCGAAACCCCATTGACAAAATGGCCATGGTGTAATAAATGGATGTAATTCTTATGTAGGTGCATGGATCATGTCTCCATGATATTGGCATTTAGCACAAACATTCACAAATTGACAAACATATTTCTCTAAGTTTTTCCAAAAATACCCCATGTGAAAGATTTTCTTAGCTAAATTTAATCCACTCGAATGCGACCCACAAATCCCCTCATGGACATCTCTTAAAGCTGATCTCAATTCATCTTCCTCTAGACACCTAAGGAGTATTCTGTCAAGACCTTTGTGATACAATGTGTCTTATAGGATGGTATAACGAGTCAATTGTCTTATGAAATTTCATTTTTGAGCTCAAGTTTGGTCCAAAGGTAGGGTTTGGCTTTTAAGATAAGTATAAATTGGTCCATACCAAGGTGAGTCATATCTGTTAAGAAAGGAAATTATTTGGGTATCGAGTAAGTCAAATTCTGGTTTTTCCAACTCTTCCACCAAAAATTTGTACCTCACATTTTGATTAGGCATTTGGAGTAATGAAGCCAAGGTAGCCATTGCACCAGCTGCTCTATTCTCGGGGAATTTTCTCAAAATTTAGCAAGGCAAAATAATTTTTCCAATCATCCACCATCCTTTCATATGGCATCAATTTTTCATCTTTGGTGTTGTATTCATCATTGATTTGGTTGATGACTAATAGAGAGTCTATAAAATTGCAATTACATGACATTCCATTCTAAGGCCATTTTGAGACCTATGACCAAAGCTTCATATTCAGCAATATTATTTGTGCAAGGAAACAATAGTTTGTAAGATTTGGGTATTGTGTATCCTTGAGGTGTTATCAAAAGAATTCCTACCCCTAAACCACTTCGAGTATAGGATCCATCGAAATATAACGTCCATGTCTTTGCTTCCACATTAATAATCTCTGAATCAGGAAACTCAACTTGAATTGTATGTGTAGACTCTAAAGGATGTTTGGCCAACTGATCAACAATCACTTGTCCCTTTATTTCTTTCCTATCCACGTATTCAATGTCAAATTTACTAAGTACCATCACCCATTTTGCAATCCTTCCAGTTAGAGATGTTTTACTAAGTAGATACTTCAATGGATCAATTTTGGAAATTAACTTCACTTTGTGCATCAACATGTAATGTTTAAGATTTTGAGAGGCAAATACCACTGCTAGGCAAGCCCCTTCCATGAAGCTATAATTCAATTCATATTTTATCAATGTTCTACTCAAGTAGTGAATGGCTCTTTGTTTTCCGTCATTGTCTTCTTGTGCCAGTAGAACCCCTAAAGATTTATCCATTGCTGATATGTAAAGCAATAAGCATTTTCCTTTGATAGGTGTTATCTAGATGGGTGGCTTCACCAAGTATGTTTTCAACAATGTGAACATTTTGTCACACTCCTCATCCCATGTAAAAATGATATCTTTATGTAGAAACCTTGTGAATGAATGACATTTTTCTGCCAATTGGGAAATGAATCTCCTTATAGATTGAAGTCTTCCTTGAAGAGACCTCATTTGACTAATATTATTAGGAATTTCCATGTCCATAATTACTTGTACTTTCTCGGTATCTACTTCAATGCCTTTTGCAGAAACAATGTAACCTAAGAGTTTGCCGGATTCCACCCCAAAAGAACATTTCTTTGGATTGAGTCTCACTTTGAATTTCTCTAACCTTCTGAAGGTATTTTCTAATATTGGTAAGTGATCCTTTCTTTCATGTGATTTTTCTAGAATATCATCCACATAGTCTTCTAAAAAGGTATGCATCATATTGTGGAAGATAGTGGCCATTACTCTTTGGTAAGTTGCTCTGACATTTTTGAGACCAAAAGCCATCACATTCCAACAAAAGGTTCCCCATGGGCATGTAAAATCTATCTTTTCTTGGTGTTTGGGTGTGATTTTATTTTGATTGTATCCACTAAATCCATCCATCAATTAAAACATAGAATGACCCATTGTTAAGTCCACTATAGCATCAATGCTAGGTAGTATAAAATCATCTTTTGGGAAAGCAAGATTAAGGTCTCTAAAATCCATGCAAACTCTAATGGATTTGTCATGTTTTGTGATTGGTACAATGTTTGATATCCATTCTGCATATGCAATCACTCTTATGAATCCAACCTTGAGTAGATTTTCCAGTTCTTTTTTTCGTAAAAGTGCCACATGAGGGTGTATTTTTCTCAATTTTTTCTTTATGGGTTTCACACCGGGTCTCACATTTAAATGATGCATTATAAAGATTGGATCTAACCCTAGAATATCGGCATAAAATGAAGAAAACTTAATTTTCTTTTCTTGAAATAATTTGATGAACTCCTTCCTTTCTGATTGACTCAAAGATGTTGCTAAATGAATAAAATTGAGATCCATTTCGGTGCCAATGTTAACTTTCTCCGTTGGTTCAATAAGGATGGGTGACCTTTCATCTTGATGTTCTAGTAAGGTATCCAACCTCTCTTCCTTAGGTGCCACAGTTGGGTTTTTACCTTTGGAAACATCTGATATTTTTACTATTTTAAGTTCTATCACTGCCACATGGTGGTTTTCACCACTAGACCTTTTCATTTTTTTGTACTTTTTTCTTTTATCTTGTGGATTGAGAGGTTGGACCCCTGCCTCTATCATTATTTCCATATTTTATTCATTGGTGGAATAATATGGCTCAATCACATTTAGGTAGTGGGCCATTGCAAGGTCATTGGGAAAGTACAATAATTCATTTGGTTCGGATAAATCCCAATCAATGAGTTTGGGGTGCATTAAGGCTAAGGACTCATTTGGAAAATTGTCATTCAAAGGGTTTAGGGACATGAACTCATTTGACATTGTACATTGTATCACTTAGGCCTATGACATGGGCTTCCTCAAGATTTTTGATGGAAGTAGGATCAAAATCACCTTCACTAGAGTCCTCATTGATTTCCATGGGAAAGAATGTGTGTGGATTAAATACAACGTTTGAATCACCCCCCACAAAAGTACCCAAGGTTCACCTATCCATTGATTATTCCTAGGTACTTTACCTATGTTAGATTCTTTAGGTTCACTTGACACTTGTGTAGAATACGAACCTTGATGCTCATTGTCTTGACTTGTGACATTGGGAATAGTTGCATATGTGTTAATAACATCAACTTCTATATCATGACAAGACTCTTCAGAAAATGAATCCCACACATAATCCCTGGAATCATCTTCACTCTCAGATCCTACCATGTGCACATGTTCATGGAAATCATGCATTGGACTTGAAATTTCTCCTTTGTGTTGAAAACCTATTCCGGATTTCTCTTCTTTTGATCTCCAAGCTAGTGCAATGGGTTCTATAAATCCTCTATTCCTGACTCTTAAGGTTCCTCTTCCCTTATACCCCATTTTAAAAATAATTTGATACCCTTTTCCATATTGATCAGTTTGAATTTTGATGTGTTGTACTCTTTCCATGAGATTATTTGAAGTGTCTTCCTCTTTATAGAGCCATTGTAGTACTTCATTGTCCTCCTTTTCTAAGGAAGATTTTCCACTCTCCCTTAAAATATGAGAGATATATTTATGAGGGGGATGAGAACTTGATGGTTTTCCATGTGTCCTAGGAGAGGTTGGTAAATCAAATAGGGAAACAAAATATTCCCCCACTCCCTTGGAGTTGATTCTACATTGTTTTTCAAAGTTATGCATCATTTCATTCATCTTTTGATATTGATCCTTCTTGGATTTTTCTCTCTTCTTTGGAAGGTTTCAAAATTTCCATCTTCAATTTAGGAGTCTTAACTAAATTATCATGTGAATTTTGACCCTCATAACTCATCTTTTCCTTTCCCTTAGTTGATGTAGTTGAGTTAGTTTGATTAGGGTTTGAGGTGGATGTAGCATTTGATGTCAACTTCGAACTTTCCTCTTTATGTTCTTCATTAGTGACATTAGGGATGACTCATTCCCTATTTGAGGAATAAATAACTCACAACTTGGCTTCAATGTGTTGCAATATTGAAAGGGATTATAATCTCCTCCAATTGTGATCTCTTCACCCATATTTCAAAAATTTATTCATTGATGATAGGTGGAAGGTACCTCTTGCATCTCATGAATCTAAGGTCTTCCCAATAAGATATTGTAAGTTAATTTCATGTTGATAACTTGAAATATGGTGTCTATTTTGATAGGTCCCACTTGAATAGGTAAAAAAGTCATGCCTTTTGAAGAACTTTCTTCCTCATCATAAGCCTTTATGGTAATTTTCTTTTTGGGATCAATGGATGATTCAACTATCCCTAAAGACTTGACAAGGTTCAATGTGCAAATATTAAGACCGGCTCCCCCATCAATGAGAAATCTCTTAACTCTATGCCTTTGGATTAGCACTTCTATATGCAAGGGAAAATTTTAAGGGTGGGTAAGAGACATATCATCTTGTTCAGAGAATGAAAGACAATGAGGAGCTATGAGATGTCCTACCATATTTTGAAACTTATCTTCCTCCAAGGTTATGGGAACATTAGTATCCACTAGGGATTTTAATAAAATCTATTTTTGATTAGGAGATAGTTTCAACAACTCCAAAATAGAGATTTGTGCTGGAGTTTTGTGCAATTGATCCACCAAACTATAAGGCTTTATTGAAGAATATGTTGGTTTAGCCAAGGTAGTTTTCGGAGTAAGACCAAAAGTTTTAGGCGCACTTCCTTGTAGGGTAACTCTTGCTACTTGCCCCCTAGTTATAACATTAGAGGTCTCTTGGTTAGGTTGTTCTTTTATTAACACAACATTGATAGTAATATCATATCCAGATAGGAATTAATAGTATTTTTATAGCTATGGGCAAAGTTTACATTATTGTTGCCTCTCGAATTGTTTCCATTGTTTCCTCCATTGTGAGCATTGGAATATTAACCCTTTTCATGTTTATAGAAATAAGTTTTAAATGCCATGTGGTATTAATTATTTTGAGGTCCTTCTACCTTAATAACACCATTGTCAATTAGATCTTGCACTACATGTCTCAAATGCATGCAATCATTTTTTTTATGTCATTGATTCCTGTGGTATTCACAATGACTAGACTCACTCCACCATGTAGGTTTGATTTGTGGTTCATATGGTTGAGCCCTAGGTAATTCAATAATCTTATTATAAATGAGGGTTTTCAATGCCTTCTCAAGTGGTTCACCCAAAGGTCTGAACACCCTTTTAGGAGTTGGTGTAAAGAATGGCTTAGGCTTGTTAGCCCCTTGGTTGTTCCCAAAGTTATTATTGTTGGCATTGTTGTTGAAAGGTACTTTGGGTTCTTGAGTCACATTTTTAGCTTGAGCGGATCCTCTTGTAAGATTAAAAGGGGTGGCCTTCAAATTATTTTCCTCTACAACTCCATTATTAACCACTCCTTTGTTGTTATTCCTCATCCAAAACCGGTTATTGTTAGGAGGATTTTTATTTTAATTGTTATTGGAGGTATTGTTGTTGTTGTCTTTATAAAGATTAAGTTCTCCACTTTTAACCAATACCTCTTTCATGGTAACCCCATTCTCAATTAGGTCTTGGGAAGACCTAGGACATTGTAACCTTAAATGGTAGTTCATCTCATTAGTCAAGCTATTAATAAAGATGTCCATCTTCTTTTTTTTAGGTACACTTCGAGGGTATCTAGTGAATACCACTCTCCATCATTTTAAGAAAAGTATGAATCCTTCTCCGTCTCATTGCTTTGCATTAGATAGATTTATCATTGTAACCTCATGTTTAATATTGTAGGAATAATGAGTCAAAATTTTGGAGGCTAGTTCTTCAAAAGTTCAAATGCCGGAGGGTAACCTGGAAAACCACTCCATTGCCATGCCTCCTAAAATCCTAGGAAAAAACCTCATCAAATATGTTGTATCATGCATAAACTCAAGGCTTAATGCATAAAATTCCCTCAAATGATCTTGGGGATCGGATGCTCCTTCATACTTATTGTATTTAGGAAAAACTACATTATTTGGGAATGGGACCATAATTAGGGTTTTATCAAATGGAAAAGGACACAAAGCTTCTATGGAAAAGGGTTTAGGAGCCCCACTTTGTTTCATTGTGTCCAATTGTATTTGGAATGATTTTAATTTTTTATTTATGAGATCAATACGATTTGCCTCGGCTTCTTTTTGTTTGAGTTGACTAACATCATAATCATGAGGGAGTTTGAGACCCGCTTGTGCTAGGTCTAAAAAGTACTTCTTCCTATCTCTATATAACTCTTTCTCCATGAGTCTCATGAAAAATGGGATTTGCATGGATTTGTTAACCTTCTCACCAGTTTCTTCTTTGTTATTAGGGTCAACATTTCCCCCATTGTTGTTTTTATTTAACCCTTGGTTGTTAGGGTCCATTCCTCCTCCATTATTATTATTGTTTAACACTTGGTTATTAGGGTCAATTCCTCCATTTCTATTATTATTATTAATCGCACCACCTCCATTTTTATTCATATCCTTATTAGCATGGTTGATTTGATCAGGGTCCATGTTTCCTAATGGGAAAGACATAGTTGGTTCCTCTTCTCTTATAGGTTCTTGTGTTGGTCTTGAAGAAGTGAACGTGTCACTTGGAAAAGGAAGCTCCTACCTTAGATATGAACCATCTAATTGCAGGGTTTTTTTAATATAATGAGAATAAGTAAAAGCCGACATGAATTGCCTTAAAAATGTTGGTTTTCTCACTTATGTTGATCAATCCCTTATGATTTTTTTGCAAAATGTCCAAAACTAGGGATTTTGATCAGTTTGAACTTATGAACAGCTGGAAAACCCAAAAGGGTACTCAAGAATGAAATCCAATTTTCTCCAAGCCTTCGGGAAATATCCACTATTTTCCCCTCTTTGTTTTTGGGTGTCACTTTCCTATGTGCAGGCGTGACTTAATTGTTAATAGGCGCCAACTAGAATTTATGTAGGCGACACTCCCAAGTTGAGCAGGAGGCTTTTGCATGTTGATAGGCGTTGTTTAAAAGTTTCCAGGTGTCACTTTTTAGTGACTTACGTAGCATTTAATTACTGCTAGACGTCATTGAAAATGACATAGGTGTGACTTTTCTGTTTATAGGTGTCGTTTAGTTGTTCATAGGCGACACTTTGCAGATCCAGATTGTTTGTCTTATATTTTTTATTTTTTAAAATTTTAAAGTTTTGATCAGATCTGCAGAATATTCTTGCTTGAAAATTGAAATACAAATGCAACACACACATCAAGTTTGCATCATGTCCCTAAAACAACACTAAATGTGTATGCTCTCAGTCATTTTAACAAGTATAACACAAGAATATCTTCCACGCAATCTACCTAAAGTCAAATTTGCATTTTAAACACTTTGGCTCTAAAAGGTAGGATTGCTACTTATTTGGGATTTAATGATCACCTCCATTCTAAAATATGCCAAGTTATTTTACCCCCTTGCAGGCTTTCCACATGCACAAAATTACAATTTTGCATAATCCCGAAGGACTACTTGAGGAAGTGAAGATACTTGCACACAATTTAGTCACCTTAACATTAAGGAGGAATGCATTTATTTATAGTGGGTCAGATAATATCATGGAAAAAGAGATTGTATCCCACTTTGGGTCGTTCCCTCTCACCGTCCTCGTAAGGAAATTCTCGGGAGGCAAGCCCTCTAAAGATCTATTTTAACTAGCATATATAGGAAAGAAAGAGATCAAACTTAGTTCAAAAAGTTTGGGAATTTGATTCACTTAAAAAGTGAAGAGCATATCCCTTTTGTTTTTCCTTGTTCCAAACACTTCAGGCACTAAGTTCTTTTTCAACCTCGTAACAAAGAGGTTCTTAGAATTGAAATATGTGGTTAATTTCCTCCCTTTCTTTGTACCACCTCAAACGCAACATGTTTGACTTTTTGATAAACTTGCAAGAAGTTGAGAGCATATGCCTAATGCTTTGTTTAAGATGGACAATAACAGGGTTTTCCCTATTTAGAATAGTTTAAATGAAATGCCACAAGTTAAGGGAAAACAAGTTTGATAAGAAAAATACCTCTTTCGAAGCTAGCAATAGCTAGGTGCTTTTTTGAGGTTTTTGTGCTTTTTTTTCTTACTCACCTAGTGGCGATAGTTCCCACTCCGGCTCCACCAACAAGTTAGTCAACACAAAAGAACAAAGTGAAGAAAACTTGCAAAGCAAAAATAAGAATAAGTTCTTTCGATAAAATTTGCAAAAATCAACTTTTAAGAACTTAAAGCATCAAATCAGTTGAGAATGGGAAATTTATTCTTGTATGCTCTACTAACTTTTATGTAATACTCATATGAGTGTTCTTCTAACTCTAAAATTGCCAAGATATTAGCACTATGCAAATATTTAGAGTATTTTTTAAAGGCTCTTACCTCTTTGCTTTCCGTTGTAACCCTGAGTTTTGGCTTCTGCACTTTTGGATGCTTGTTCATCTAAAGAAAAAACATAGACAAAGAGTTAAAAAAATGAATTTAATGATTAATCAATAAAAGCACACAGAAAATAGTAGGCAACATTTAACAGTTAGCAAGCATCATTTAACTATTTCTAAGCGTTATTTAAAACAACACAAGCGCGGCTTTCCAGTGACTTAAGTGTTATTTAAATGCTGCTAGGTGTAAAACTTTAAATCATAGGTGTTACAAAGACCATAGATTGTGCAAAATAAAAGCTAATAGGCGTCAAAGAAGAGTTTGTAGGCAGCTTTACGCTCACAGGCATGACAATTTATTTTACAGGCGACAGAAGAATGAAAACAAAATTAGAAGGAATTTTGTAGGTGTATGCACCCTAAAATGGTCGCCTAGACTATGGGCCCCATTTATCATTTTATCAATTTATCAAATTCCTGAATCAATGCTTTGTAACATTTTCAATTCAAATCAATTTTCTTGATCAAATCGTAATTAATTCAATTATTTCAATATTTCCTAAGGTTTGATCATTTTTATTTAATTAAAAGATTTAATCTCTCTTTTAATTAAATAAAATTAATCTTATTTAATTAAATTAAATTCCTCTCATTTAATTAAATAAAATTCTTCTAATTTATTTAATTAAAAGAAAACCCCTCTTTTAATTAAATAAATAAAAATCCCCCACTTAAAGCACTTTTTTTTGATGAAAAAGGAAATAAATTAATTAAAAATTCCTTTTTCTTCAAATCTTTCTAATGGTGGGCTTTTTGTTTTAATGAGAACATGGATCAACCAAGATGTAATCTCCACCATTGCTCATTTCTTTTTGCCTCTTAATCTCAACCGTTCACTTTCCTATATAAGGAAACCTCTTCTTCTCATTTGATAATCAATATTTTATGCTATTGTTATGCTGCAGGTTTGGAGAGCGATTTTGGAGGAGAATTTGAGCACTCAAGCTTGGATATTGAAACTTCTCTCTTCTTATCTTCTTCTTGCATCCTGATGACATGTAACTGATTAAATGTTGGACTATGTTAAGTTGAAGATGATGCAAGACATTAAATCAGTTAATGGTTTGTATTATCATTGATGTCAACTTGATATCATCTGTATGGTCATATACATAATGAAAAATACTTTAGAGAATCAATGGAATAAAGGTTATGCTTTTAGTAATACATAAAATTCAAGTATTCACCAAGTGACAAACTACAATGGCGGAGTGCACACCATCGGTAAATACAGAGATAAAATCACAGTGATGCCCGACGAGCAGAAGACAGTGTTACCGACGAAGCAGAATAAAAGGATGCCTGATGAGCTAAAAATAGTATTGCCTGACAAGAAAGATCCAATGATACCCGATGGATGGAGATCCTGAAGCTAACTGAAGTTACACCGATGGAACTGGCAGTTGTCACCGGCAACAAACTACAGAATTGACTGATAGAACAGAGAGATCAGAAAATGACAAAATATCTAGCTGGCAGAGCTAAAGGATAGACTTAACTGGTTGTTTGATTTGTTATATTTGACCATAGTTAAGTAAGTGATTTAAAGATGATTTACACAGCTGGCAAGAAGATAACTATGAGATAAATCAGGTGTTAAAGCTACAAATCAATTTGGCTGGATTGTTTTTCACGCCAAGAATCAAGAACCTAGAATTAATGAATATCATGTCTATATAAAAGAGACAAGCATAATTCATTCCCATAAGCATTCAGATACACGGGGGAGTGAACTGATAGAAGATGCTGAAGAGAAACTGATGAAGGATAAACTTCATGTAGTCCTGATCAATCAAGCTAAGGGAGAGCTAAATAATTCTACAGACACCGATGAACAGAAAAGTATAGCATCACAGAGAAAAAAGAGTTAAGTATAAAGGAATTGAATTCATACATTGATCGGAAAGATATTGTAAGTAAATAGATCTGAAAATCTGCAATTTAGTTGCATTAGAAATAGGTCATTTTGTTTCAGTTTAACCATTGAAGCATTAGGTCTCTTAACAAAGTAGGACTTAACAGTCTTTTGTAATTGAGGTATATCCTAACAGATTACTAGAAGGTTGACTCATGATAGTAGCATCAATCTTACATAAAGCCTATTGACAGTCTATGAAGGAGGATGATTCAAAGATGGTAGTAAGATTAGCATAAAGCCTATTGACAGTCAAGAAACTGATTCAAGGATGGTAGCATAGATGCCAGATACTAAGTGACAACCTATGTATAAAAATCCTCTAACAAGGTCACACTTAACCATGTGTTTGTAACCTTTAACAGGGTTGGATCCTAACAGGTCTCACTTCAAAAGAGTGAAAATTTGGGGTACCGGTCCCAGTGGTTTTTCCCTTAACAGGGTTTCCATGTTAAAATCCTTGTGTTATATGTGTATGGTTCATTACTTTATTGTTTTACATTCTACATATGCATTTATGGATTGAATGGTATACTCTACATATTTACTGAGTTTTGGTAAATACAATTTACTACTTATCAGTTATCAAGGAGAATAAAGACAGACACGGTAAACCGATAGACAATTATTTGTTTCAAGTATTTCAAAGGCATACATCTTGTAGAGACTTAATAATCTGAAAAGTATTGATTGGTGGATTAAATTTTAAATTGGATATAAGATTAAGGCCACTGATTCACCCCCCCTCTCATTTATTACTAACAATTGGTATCAGAGCTTGTGTGCTTAAAAGGAAGGTTTCAAGACCTAAGTAAAAGATCACAAGATGAACATACAAGATGTGCCCAAGTTGAACAAAGACAACTTTGCTTCATGGAAAAGTAGGATAAAGCTTCACTTATTAGGTATTAGAAATGATATTACTCAATACTTAGATACTAAATATGTGTTTCCTATAGGACCATTGATAGTAGATCAATTGAGAGTAAAGCATGAACATAACTGCATAGTTATAGAGCTTTCAGCCTCACTCTCTGATGCTGAATTTGAGGATGTCAAAGATTGCAAAAATGCAAAGACAATGTGGGACAAGTTGAAACTTGTACATGGAGGTGATGTAAATGTTCTGAGAGCCA
>MU223143.1:773848-785871 GCA_018584345.1 Thuja plicata
TTCATGAGGACAAGTGAAAATAGTAATCTTTATTTAAAAGAAGATACTAATGCTAACACTTTGATTGCTGAAATATTTGTTGATGACATCATATTTGGAGGCAATGATATGCTATGCAAATCATTTGTTGAAGAGATGAGAAAAGAGTTTGAGATGTCTATGTTTGGAGAGATCAAGCTCTTTCTTGGTTTGCAGACCATTCAACAAAGTGAAGGTATTTTCATTACACAGTCCAAATACATCAAAGAAGTCCTAAAAATATTCAAGATGGAAGATTCCAAACCTGTTGGAACACCGATGGCTACTGGATGCAAATTAACAAAGGAAGACAAGACAACAGAGGTAAATCAGACTCTATATAGATGAATGATAGGGAAACTCATGTATGTTGTACACACTAGACCAGATATTGCACATGCAGTAGGAATTGTTGCTAGATTTTCTGCTAACCCCAGGGAATCACATATAATTGTTGTGAAAATAATTCTAAGATATCTAAAGAATACTGAGGAATTTGTCTTATGGCATAGAAGAGAAGGCAAATTTGAATTAAAAGTGTTTACTGACATTGATTGGGCTCAAAATCTTGATGATCAGAAGAGCACAACTGGAGGAGCATTCTTTATGGGTGACAGACTCATCACATGGATTAGCAAGAAGTAAGGATGCATCTCTCAGTCTACTGTAGAAGTAGAATATGTTGCTGCTATTGCAAATTGCTCAAATATTGCATGGATCAAACAGTTGCTAGAAGGTATGCATATGAAGATCATAGAACCAGTAGTTATCTATTGTGATAACACTAGTGCAATAAATATTTCCAAGAATCCATTCATGCATGAAAAGACTAAACACATTGCCATCAAGTATCATTATTTAAGAGAACACATTCAAGAAAAGGAGGTGATACTTGAATATGTGCAATCAAAAGACTAGGGGTCAAACCCATGTCTAACAGTCAATAAAAGGACTGGATGCTATATCAGCCATATGTTATCAAAATATCAATCATGATTGATGCAAGCAGAAGCTGAACTTCAAAGCTACATCTATATACAGAGAGGTATATATCAGAACCAAGCACCAGAGAAGATTGTTATATTGATAAATGGATAAGGGAAATTCAAGGAATATATTATGGAAAGAAGAAATTGGTTGATAGAGTGTCAGATATTTGTAAAATATCTTTTTGGCATTGTTGTCAAAGGGAGAGAATGTATATGTATCCATATTATCATCAGAAACTATTCACTATCAGATTACTCCAAACAGGGAGAGATCATATCCAAAGGGAGAGAATTGGTATAAAAAAAATTGCAAACATCAGGAGAAGACATCAAAGAAGCAGAATAGTCAAGGAGGACACAACACATCAGAAGAAGAAAAAGGAAAGCTGCGAGAATCAAATATAAGCTTACACAGAGCTTGTCGGCGGTCAGACACTTTATCGGTTATCAAAACAAACTGTTTGGTAATTTGATGAATCTCAACAATTGTATTTCATATTGTATTAGCAAATAGTATAGTGTGATAATATAACATGTTGCCATCAATGCCAAAGGGAGAGATTGATGACATGTAACTGATTAAATATTTGAATATGTTAAGTTGAAGATGATGCAAGACATTAAATCAGTTAATGGTTTGTATTGTCATTGATGTCAACTTGATATCATCTATATGGTCATATACATAATGCCAAATACTTCAGAGAATCAATGGAATAAAGGTTATGCTTTGAACAATGAATAAAAGTCAGTTATTCACCAAGTGACAAACTACACCAGCAGAGTGCACACCATCAGTAAATACAAACATAAAATCATAGTGATGCCTGACAAGCTAAAAATAGTATTTCCCAATGAGAAAGATCCAATGATACCCGACGGATGAAGATCCTGAAGCTAACTAAAGTTACACTGATGGAACTGGCAGTTGTCACCGGCGACAAACTGTAGAATTGACCGACAGAACAGAGAGATCAGAAAATGACAAAATATCTAGCTGGCAGAGCTAAAGGATAGAATTAACTGGTTGTTTGATTTGTTATATTTGACCATAGTTAAGTAAGTTATTTAAAGATGATTTACACAGCTGGCAAGAAGATAACTATGAGATAAATCAGGTGTTAAAGCTGCAAATCAATTTGGTTGGATTGTTTTTTATGCCAAGAATCAAGAACCTAGAATTAAGGAATATCATGTCTATATAAGAGACAAGCATAATTCATTCCCATAAGCAATCATATACACGGGGGAGTGAACTAATAGAAGATGCTGAAGAGAAACTGATGAAGGATAAACTTCATGCAGTCCTGATCAATCAAGCTAAGGGAGAGCTAAAGAAGTCTACAGACACTGACAAATAGAAAAGCACAACATCACAGAGAAAAAAGAGTTAAGTACAAAGGAATTGAATTGATACATTGATCAGAAAGATATTGTAAGCAAATAGATCTAAAAATCTACAATTTAGTTGCATTAAAAACAAGTCATTTTGTTTCAGTTTAACCATTGAAGCATTAAGTCTCTTAACAGAGTAGGACTTAATAGTCTTTTGTAATTGAGGTATATCCTAACAGATTACCAGAAGGTTGACTCATGATAGTAGCATTGGCCTTACCTAAAGCCTATTGACAGTCTAAGAAGGAGGCTAATTCAAGGATGGTAGTAAGATTAGCATAAAGCCTATTGACAGTCAAGAGACTAATTCAAGGATGGTAGCATAGATGCTAGATATTAAGTGACAACCTATGTATAAAAATCCTTTAACAAGGTCGCACTTAACCGTGTGTTTGTAACCTTTAACAAGGTTGGCTCCTAATAGGGCTCACTTCAAAAGAGTGAAAATTTTGGGTACCGGTCCCAGTGGTTTTTCCCTTAATAGGGTTTCCACGTTAAAATCCTTGTGTTATATGTGTATGGTTCATTACTTTATTGTTTTACATTCTACATATGCATTTATGGATTGATTGGTATACTCTACACATTTACTGAGTTTTGGTAAATACAATTTACTGCTTATTGGTTATCAAGGAGAATAAGGACAGACAAGGTAAATCTACAGACAGTTATTTGTTTCAAGTATTTCAAAGGCATACATCTTGTAGGGACTTAATAATTTGAGAAGTATTGATTGGTGGATTAAAATTTAAATTGGATATAAGATTGAGGCCACTGATTCACCCCCCTTAGTTATTACTAACAGCATCCATGTCTATTCATGTAGATTAAATTCATATTTTCTTCCATAGATTAAGCTTGCATATTTCCTTTTATAAATTAATCATGCATTGCTATCATTTAGATTAATTTCCTTTTATGCATTGCAATCATATAGAGTAGATTTAATTTTCATGCATTGAATCTCTCATTTCATGGTGTACTTGCATAGGTACAACTAGGTCAATCTGAGGGCCTTCATCACACCTTTGCACTCCATGACTAGGGAGATATGAGTCGATATTTGAGGCCTCATTCTTGATAAAACTTGAATGGAATGACCCATAGAAGTGTGACACATTTTTATCACACAGTAGGCATGATTTATCTTCTGTCAGGTGTCATTGAATACTTTGTAGGTATCATTTCACGTGTAATCTGCAAAATTTGCACAAAGATGAAGAAAAACACATACAAAACTTTGAAAAATGATGAATTAGAGGCCTAAGGCCCCACGATGGGTGCCATTTGTGTGTGAATAAAGTACACCTTCATGAGATTAGTTTATTTAGCTATAATTATATGGAAAAATATAAAAAATTTAAGCTAAAGAATTGTAAATAAATCAATAATCATCTCATGGTTCTCTAACTAGTATGCTAGTAAAGCTCTAAGCCTTAATCTCTACTAGTGACAATCCTAGAATGGGAAATTGATAACAAAATATGCCTAAATCTAACTCAACTCTCTCAAATGATGATAATGTTGAATCCAAATGCAATCAAAATGATCTCCATAATGCTAATATGCTATGATAATATCTCAATTATGCTCAATTATGCTATAAAAATTGTTATAGGTTTGATGCTTTACATTCAAATTTTTAGGATATCATTATGCTTAAAAATGGCTTATATTTATAGAAAATTCCCAAGTGTAGGGGGTAGAGTTACTTGATCATGATTAAGACTTGGTTGAGTGAAAGACTTTGAGATGGTTTCAAATGGGGGGACAATTTAAATGATTGTCTCAAAGGTTGGGATAGAGGGACAAATTTGAGTGATTGAGATTCGAAGTTGAAAATCAGTGATTGAGATTCAAATTTAGGAGTGATCCATGTGCTTTGTGTTCTCAATTCCCATTGGTTTCTCAAATTCATGTTGAAAGATATTAGGATTATTTAATTCAATCAATTAATTAAATTAGCCATGTAGGGATGAATAGATTCAATTTGATTTTTGATTAAAACTATATAATTAATTGATTAAAATCAATTATATAATTTTGATTGATCCTTTTAGGCTTATATTTGATTATTTGATGTCATGGTTAATTAATCCTTTGATTTGATTTGATTTTGTTCATTTTGATTGATAAATGTCCATTTGATTTGATTTTAATCCATTTTGATGAAAATTAGAGCATTTAGCTGAGATTTGCAGATTTGAATGATTCTAGGACACCTGCCCAGTTTTAGGTGTCTACAAGATCATACTTAGATATGAAAATACCTTCATCACTAGCTAACTCATTAATTTACCCATGCGATTGATTATCCCCAAGCTCTTAGTAATTAATGTATTGTGCAAGTGGAAAAAAAATAAATCTTTTTGCATAACCCAAACATTAAACCATGCATCATGTAAAAAATCCACCTGCCAAAATAATTACGCCATTTGAGAGTCTTATCCAACTCTGTATTCTTGCTAGAATTACTGCCAAATTTAGCCAAATTCAAATTCCTAGACTCAAAGGTAATCTTCTTAGAGAGAAAATTCTACCTTAGGCAGCTACAACCCATCATAAGAATCCCACCATTTTCAAAGTCGAACATCACATGACCATTTCTACCTTCCCACTTAAACATTTGAATACTCTTAGGGTTAGGATAAACATCGATCCCTTGAATGTTTAAAAAATTATTCCTACCCTTGTTACAATATAGGAAACAACATTGCATCTGTAACAATAACATAACCACCTTCACGATTGGCCAAGCTCTAGATTTTGACTTAAGATTTACTTCTTTCATTGGATAAGATTGCTTTTAACCCTTGCGATCACCCTTCAAACATAACATTTGTCCATTCTTGAACTCCCAACCTCCAGTTAGCCATGAAGTCCACTGCTGAGTTCCCTTCTCTCAAAGTGTATCTTATTTTAACATCGGTAAAGGAATGCAACATTCTCCAATCCACCTATGTAGCATTTTCTCATCCACCTATCATCTCCAATCCTTTTACCTTCCAATCCTTATCTTCCTTCATTCCTCCATATCTTCCTTCATTCCTCCATTCCTCCATCCAAATCCTTCCATCCATCAACCCTTGTCTTTTAATTCTATCACATCTCCCTCCCCTAGCAACTCCTCCATCTCTCCATCCCTCCTACACCCCTTGTCATTGGTATCTAGCTACAGGCTACCCCCATGCACCCAATGTTTTCTATTCCTATCCCAAAGATCCTCCCATTTTACCATCACATACAAATCCTATCCACCTCCTCCAGCTATCCAAAAATCAAACACTAATCAACCCATCCAATCACACCCCTTGTCTTTTTCCCAACCTTGTTGTAAGCATCACACTCTACTCATCATCATTTGGATGCACCCTGCCCAATCGTTGTGTTTCTTTAGGTACATCATTCCCACATCAAGAACACCCCATCCACCATCCATCCATCTTGGATTTTCAGCTCAACTTGGGTAACATTATCCACATCCCCATCCTCTCATCCATCATCCCAATCCCTTGTACATATTTAAATCAGTGTCGTGCACATAGCATCAATTGTGTCTCCACCTAGGCTCATTTTTACATATGTGCCTTTAGATCTCATCCTTTTTGTCATCCTTCCCTTGTGTCATATGTGCTTTTATCCCTATTCAGTTAGCACTTCAACTATCATCCCTTAGCCCCTTTGAGGTTTGTGTGCCTTTCTTGCCTCTTGTCATAAGGAACCCTAGTTTAGAAATCCATCATCGATCTTTGTAGGAAGTATCCTTCCTCATATCAGACTAATCAAATCACTCATCAATCCATCATCCTCCCTATGGAAAAAGGTATGTGAGATACTTATTGTTTCTTTAGTACTTTTGGATCTTTGTTTATCTTTTGAGATTCCTTTTTTTACCTCCTCATGGTTTCTAGGATCCTTTACATCATGGTGTGTTGTGAATGGTGAAACTATGTGCAAGGTCTTGATCTTTTTCTTTCTGTGTGCATGTTTGTGGGTTCCTTAGCATTATTTCTCCCTTGAATCTCTCAAGACTCATGTGTGAAGCTGGGGCAATCCTTGTGTGCCTCTTGTGTCAGTCCCATGAAAAATTTGTGACAAGGCCTTGCATTCCTAAGTAACCTTAACAGGTCTCTTGTGTTGCTATATCAAAATAGGATGTTCTCTCCAACACTAACACAAATATAACTCCCCTATCTCATTTTAGTTAATTGCATGGTAGATTCATGTTGCACTTTGCATCTTTTCTTTTGGTAAGGCTCCTATTTATTCCCTATTCCCGATTGGGGCATCCTATCCTTGATCCACCCCTATGAATTAATGTCCCCCCTTCTTTCTCTCATCTTGCATGCATCCTCTCATCCATTTCAAGAGAACACCCATGTTCTCTTCAACCCACCTATCCTCTTGAGGGGGCACCCTTATCCTCATCTCCCATCATCCTTCTCCCAAGTTACTCTTATGAGTGATTGGGGCATCTTTTCTAATTCAATCATCTCCTTCCTACCTCTATGTCTTAATCTTCTTCAAAATTATGCTACTTTGTAACAACATCTCAAAGAGGGGAAAAATATAGATGCCTAAATTTTATTAACAATATTAATGAAATTCAGCCATCTTACTCACATTATTGATTAAATAATTACACATTATTTAATTGATTAATGTTAGCCTTCTAGCCAATTAATTTAATTAATTAAATATAGCCTAATTAATTATATAATGGCAACCCATAGCCAGATAATTAATTAAATCCCCCTTTCTTATATTAATTTGATTGAATATAATTTTCCCATTTAAATTAATCCCCACATTCCTCTTGTGATTAAATAAACCCATTTAATAAATTTGAGCGCATGGCTCCTAAATTTAACCCCTAACCAACCTTTCCCAACTACCTAACCCATAGTTCTAACTCAACCCAACCTAGAAGCCTACCCTACTCCTACCTATCCCACTTGCTAAACCTACCTTCTCATTTAATCATCCTCTAATCCTACTTAAAAGGTGATTCCTGACATTTTTAGTGCTAATGGAATGCTCGTGCACATGTGTGAGAAACCCATCCCAAGAGAGCCACCCAACTCTCTTAAATGCAACCACCTTCTTGTCCCGCACACATTTCCTTAAGGTTGCTCACACATGTGTGAGTAACCTTGAGCCACTCAAGCATTAAATGCTCAGAATTGACCTCTCTTCTAAGCCTATGTGTCCTTATGTTTCTCCTATGTGGATTCCACATAGGTGCCACCTCATCCAAGCCCTTCTCTTCCCTCTTAAAATCTATAAATAGAAGTCCTTTCTCCTTGAATTTCATCTCTCATTTGTGCATTGTTATCATGCTAGAATAGCTCTAGAATTTCATAGTTATTTTATGCTTTCTTTCTTGATGCTTTCTTAATCCATTTAGATATCACATGTTAGGATGATTGGAAAATGAATCATGTTTGAATCTTGCATATCATTCTATTTTAACATTGCATTTCCATTTCATTATTGTGAAAAGCTTGAGACTAGATTCTTCATGTTAGTTCTTGAGTTCTTTCATAATCCATTAGCTTTGCATTCGTAGTTTTTATCCACAATACAACAAGAATTATCACTTGGGGATTAACATAGTTGTGTTTTGAGAGAGAGAGAACATCCACATCTCCAAAAGAGAGAAAATCAAACAAGCCTTTACAAGCGCACTTGTTTTAGCTCTATCTAATTTTATGGAGTATTTCTTGTTGTTTCATGCTTAATTCATGCTTTTGATCTTTATATGTGCTAACCCACTAATGTTTTCATGTTTAATATTGACCCCAACAGATTGAAGATTTCCTCATATACAGTTTTATCCTTCAGTCTTGGAGAGAAGGGAACACTTTCCCCTTCTTAAAGATAGTAGCATTAACATTCTCTTTGACCTGCTGCTTAATAACATGAAACAAGGATGAGGTTTTTCTCTCCCGATCCCTAAAAACTCTATTGTTCCTCTCTTTCCACACATTCCAAGCCATGAACAGAAAAATCTACATCTAGAGATTTCTAAGAATAGGGTGGTTAAGAGGGTTGTTGCTCCATTGATTAATAAAAAATTTAACTATTTTACGCACGACCCATTCCACCTGTAAGGATTTAAGAATAAGATGCCATATTTCTATGTGAAGGAAAAATACATGAGAAAGAGGTGATCAATTAATTCAACCTCTTCTTTAAAAAGAACACATCTATTGACAAATTGAAAACCGCATTTATTTAGGTTATTAGTAGTAAGGATCCCTTCATGCACAACCACCCACCAGAAGTTGTTAATCTTAGGAATCAGGTTAGAGATCTAGATGTGATTCCAAAACTGATCTTTCTCAACCATCCCTTACAAAGAATTATAGGAAATCACCACAAAGAAATATATAGAAGAGTTGTGCATCCAAATCCATCTGTCAACCAAATCTTGGGAAAATAAATTACAATCAGGAAGAAGTCAGATCCAAATCCTAATGTCTTCTAACCTTTTTTTTAGTCACTGGGAGAGCATCACCACTTTGATTTAAAAGACCTTCAAAGTCTCTCCAAGAAGCTCTTCCATCATTCAATCTAAGAAAATTATCCACCTTAGCACCATATAGATTAGAGAGCCATCCACTGATAGAGTAAAATGAGTTAATCTCTGCCAGGGGAACATCTTGGTTCCAAATATGCAACCATATGTTGGCTTTATTAACATTGCCAATTATCAATCTACTCTCTCTTCTGAGAACATTTTTATATTAATAATACTCCTCCACAAAGGAGATCCACCATTTGGGCCATGCTCATATAGAAAGGACCCCACATTGTCATTCCCTAAATATTTATCCTTCATAATAGTAGTCCATTTCTTCTTGTCCTCCATTAACAACTTTCGAACTTTATAAATAAGATCCTTATCAACTTATCTAATTTTTATAACTCCTAGCCCACCCAAATGGGTGTGTACACCAAGTTGTGGACCAAAAAAGTGGACACATCTTTAAAAAAAAATTCAAATTTCATATAACCCGATCGGGTTATTGAAATTTCAAAATTGTACTAGGCTTGGTAACCAAGCCTAGACAATATTATTAAAAAATTTGAACTTTCTAAGAACCTGGTCAGGTTCTGAGATGTAACCCGATCGGGTTATTAGAAACATATTAGTTTTTGGACAGCTCGTGGCTTAGGCCATTTCTAATGCCTAAACCACAGAGTAGTAGAGCCTAGGAGACCAAAAACACCACAAAACCCAATCAAGCTTTGAAGAAAATAATAAATCTTCAACAATTTGCACATTTCCAAGAAATGGCACCCCGTAAGAAAGGTATGTATTATTGTTTTTGTTGTTTTATTGTTGTTTTTTTGCATTTTTTATTAAATCAGGTTATGATATTGATTTTTCATTTTCTTTTAAATTAACTTCATAACAGATTCATCAAACAACCCCAAAAGAGTAAAAATAAATGAAAGAACAGCCCTCGTAAACCCTCCTCCAAATTCTCCTCATCCACTACCATTGCCACCCATAAACCCTCCTCAAAATTCTCTACCACCATTGCCACCCATAAACCCTCCCCACAATTCTCCTCATCCAAAACCATCGCCACTCGTAAACCCTCCACATGTTCCATTAGATCATGTAAATGCAACACAAGAGGACCTCGTGCAATGCATTACCCAAAATAGTGAACAAATTAATATATTAGTCAATAGGTTGAAGGCTTGCAGTCTTAAGCATCACTCTACCCTCGCCACTACATTAGAAAAAATGTCCAATTGTGAAAATGAGGTGTCTTAGGAGGTGACAAAATGGGTTTCATGGAGGGATAGGTGTCATAAATTTTATGCTAATGGTTTATCATATAAGGATGTGAAAATAAAAGGCATAGAAAAATGTGACATATGTGCCCTTTTTACCAATCCTAATACTAGCAATTCCGTAGAAGTTAATACAAAATGGTTTCCTATACACTGGTGTGTTCATAAGGGGATGAAATCATCTTTTTGGGATAGGTGGTACATGGTATTTGACCAACCACCTTGTAATAATAATGAGCTTCCTTTATATTTTTTGAGGAAGCTATACTGTGAGTTTATCATTGGCGAGAAGCCGAATTACTTTGACTTTCGTGAGTTCCAGGGTAGAGGGAGAGGCTCTGCATAGGATAAACCTGGGGCACATAGGATTACCCAACCACAAGAGAGGAGGAATACTACATGAAAACCTCTCATTCATGTTGTGGTCCCAGTAGTGGTGAAGGAGTCTATGGATATACAGACTCTTCATGCAGTTGCATCATTGACTGATGTCATTATCCAACATGGCACTCAGTTAGTTGGAGAGGATGGATCAGTGCTTGTGCCACCTCCATCTTCATCAGATGTGCCATTAGGATCATCACATCCTACTTTAGCTCCATCACCATCAGATGCACCATTAGGATCACCTCATCTCGTGTGGGCTCCATTATCATCTGATACATTTGCAGGGTTCGCCCAACCCATTAAGCATATCTGCATCAATTGTAATGGTATATGTGATGGGGTAGATATCTAGGCGAGTGTGGATGGTTAGACATCTCATTCATGTGTACATTGCAGTAGAATATGTCAGGCATCCACTACTGAGGATGTGGCCCTCACAGGTGATTTGTTGTCAATGGTGTATTGTACATAGCTGACACAGGTTTGTTTAAATTTGTGTTTTGACATGTTATTTTAATTAATTACCTAAAGTTGTTAAAAGTAAATGAAATTTTATATATAGAAGATTCTAAATTGATACATGAATAATATGCATTGTAGGGTGCAGTTGGTGGTACAAGCACACCAAGGAGTGCTTTTTATAGTACACATACATAGGTAGCTCAAATACCTGAGGTAATGTTTTATAAATATTCCTAAAATAGAATAGTGCATTATTTTGAAAATATCATATCTTAATAATTTGTATGGTGGTAACTTAGTGTATGTTTGTTTGCTATTGCTTTATGGTCAAAGAATTTTTTCTAATATAATTCAACTCAAGGAATTCACTTCCTTGTCTAGCCATCATGACTCAAATTGATTTGAACTCCCGCCCTCCATCCTTGGACTCAATTCAACCAATACTGAAATCATACATAGACTCATACCCCAACCAATCACTTATTGGCTTCTGAATCAACCTTGAACATCATTCAGAACATCCAACCATTGTTCTTTTACTCTTATTTCTTGTTCAAAATCATGAATACAATCTTTGATTGTTCACTGATTGTGATTATCCTTAATCCTTCAATACACCTCCATGGCCTTCTAAATAGTCCCAACATATATAACTTCTAAGACACCCCAAGAACCCCTCAACTTATCACAAGGTCCTTATCCTATCGCTCAAAGCACAATCAATTGCTAGTTTAGTTAACTTTACTCTCTGGCATTTCACTATCATACTAGGACAGTCCCCATATACTAGTCTATATCTTCACCATAGACAAGAACCCATCTAAACCCTAGGTTCATAAGCACCCCAAATATTTTCATCACTTCCCATACCACCAAATCTAATGAAAGTGTCAAGGGCATGATTATCCAATCACTAAATCCCTTAATTCTCTATAAAGAGTGGCAAACCCTGACCATAGT
>MU223145.1:16022-27124 GCA_018584345.1 Thuja plicata
GCCATCCAGTTTATAAAAAAATATTGCACATTGACATGATAGAGATAAACGACCAGCATTTTGAAGTTGGTAAATTTAACATGGTTGAACTTTGTTAGTCTTCTTTTTAAATTTAGATCTGTGGCTTGGCATTGAGGCTATGGCTTGTAATTTTTTGAGGCTGTGGCTTGGCATTGAGGCTTGGTTTTGTTCTAGCAATTGTTCTCAACTCTAATTTTCATTCATTATATTTATTTTCTTTGCTAAATAGTCTGGTAGGTGAAAACTTCTAAACTACAAAAAATTTAGTGAGCATTTCTTATATTTTTATGGATACGTCGAAGGAAAAATTGTATCTCATTAGTAAAGGTTAATAAAGGAATATAATATGACGTATAATATGACAGTTGAATCCAAGTAAAAAAATAAAAATAAAAATAAAATTTAAAAAAAAAAAAAAAAAATTAACATTGGTCAAAATTTTGACCAATGCAACGGTTTATTTCCACCAACTATTGGTCAAAATTTTGACCATTACACCAAAGCTTTCGACGAGAATGCTATGCTTTCCACCAATGGGATGGTCAAAATTTTGACCAATGCCACGGCTCATTTCCACCAAACTTTGGTCAAAATTTTGACCAATTACACAATTTTTCGACCAATGTACTAAGCCTGGGATATAGTCAAAATGTCGACCTTTGTTTGGTCGAAATTTTGATGAATTATAAATACGTCAAAAATTCCACAAAAAAAGACCGACGAAAGTTTTGGTCGTAAATTGGTCAAAATTACTGTCGAAATTTCGACCAATTGTCATCGAAAATTGAGGTCAAATTTACTAGTGTTAAGGAAGTATAAGAATTCATATTCACAAGAGGGTCTTACCATGGAAGGAATCCTATTCCAAGTATTTTGGAAGAGGAGATTGAAATCACTCATCTCTTCTTGTGGATCCCTTTTGATAGTAGTTAGTTGTTCCACCAAAGAAAGATTCTCAGATTTATCCTCAAAAAAATTTGACAATTCCTCACCGAGTGCATCCGATGAAGCATTTGATCCAAATCAGAGAGTTCATAACCATTCCAATGCTTTTCTAGTCAATGATGCAACCAATAACTTCAAAGCTACATCTTCCTCCATGATGTGATGAACATTGCAAAGAGATGCAACATCTCTAATATGCTCAATAGTTGTTGTTCTTCCTTCTCCCGTGAAAGATGGTAACCCTTTCAAGGTTTCCAATGGAATGTTTTTTGTGATTAGAAATCCTTAAGGGGCTTTCCTCATCAAAGGGCACAACTAGAAATCTTCTTGCCATCCTTGGAGGTGCCGCAGTGGAACTAGAAGGTATTGGTTGATCTTCTTTTGCTGGTTGTTCAAGAACAACTTGAATTTGAAGTGCTGGAGGCCTTTCCGAAGATTCTTGATCTGAATATGGGAATTCAGTGTAGTAAGAGGGAGGAGTTGAACTTCTTTTAGATCTTCTTTTCTTGGTCTTCCTGGTTTCCTACCCCTTACTAGATGCTAAAAGGAAAGCTCTTTCGGACCTCTAGGTTCTCTCTGCAAGGTTCTTCCTCTCCTAGTATGTCATAGCTATAAATATTCAAACTCTTTTACACTCCTTGTTTGGATTCTGTTCATGTATCACAAGGGGTCCCACCGGACGTGCCAAAAATTGTTAAGGCTTTGAAATATCACCCTAACTCAGGCATTAGGGCATGCTAATATCTCATGGTAAGAATTGAAACCTTCCTAAGTTCTAGGTGGACTCTAATTAAGAAGGAATCTCAGGATTCTAGGTCAGTTCCTATTGGATTTGGAATATCACCTATGGCCGATCATTGTTTTGGGAAAAGGGAAAAGATAACTAAAAATTGAATAAATGAACTAGAAGGTGATACACAAAAACTAGATTTAGAATTATCATAAATTCAAACTAGCATCCACAAGACACATACTACTAAGATCTGTAGTAAAATTCACTATTCAATGTATAGGTTGACGTAAAAATCACTATTAGGGTTCATACCAAAAACAGTGATAATCTGCCAACAAACATACATATTCTGCAAAATGTTATACATGACAACCTAGAATAGGAATTTAACGAATTCTCTAATCTATGTTGCAATACACATTACACTTAAATGTAGAAATGTTGAAAAATGATTGATAATATAACTCATAAAATATGTGAATAATGGGAAATTGCTTTATTGTCTTCAAAATATGCAAATGGTTACATGCAATGATACAAAATATGCAAAGGAATATGTTACATTCACTTGAAACACAATGTGCAACAAAACTAAACCGAAGGCTACAAAATGTATGCAAAAGGTACAAAGGAACAAGTATGTTCACTAATCCACCTTCTCCCTAAATTTTGAACCCCTAAAAATGACAAAGAAGCTCAGATATATACCCCCTCATGGCTAATTTCAAAAATCCAACCCCTTCCAAAAATCTCTCCAAAATAGCAAGAAACCCTAATTTTAAGGCATAATACATGCCCTAAACCTAGCCCCTAATTTTGGGATTTTTGAATTATATCATTTACAAAATATAGTACCAATATATATAAAACTATATTAAACCTAACAAATCACAACCCACCATATACCAAAAACCCTAACCCAGCACATATACCCTAAACATGCCAAAACTGACACATCCTAAGGTTGACATGACTAATATCTATGTAAAAAATCTTCATCTCTATCATGGCATAGGTCTATTATCGTGGCAGTTGGGAATAGTTGTCATGCACTGCAGTTGATCTGAAGCATTTACTTCTATGACAACAGATTCCAAATTCTATCAAAACTTGTGTTTTTTCTTGGTCTTTGAACTTCATTTGCATTTGGGGAAAAATATAAGGGTTTTCAAAACCTTAATCCATGGTGCCGCCTTGTTGTGAACCTGGCAATGTTTCTGGTCTTTCTGTTGCTTCTCTATTCTTGGGTTACTAATCTGGGAGTCGACACTGTGATGTGGGAGTTATTTTGTCACTATTTAGGCTCCTCTCTGTGATCTTTGGGCTAAAAAATAGCTTCATCTCTACGGTTTTCCTTCCTTTATGTCTGCAACTATGAGTTATTCATGGAGCTTGGGCTCCAGCTAGAAGTGGGTCCTATAATGAAATTAAGAGCTCAATCACTTTGACTTGGAGTTCATCATTGTCGTTATTGTGAACAAGATCTCAGGCTCTTTGCATTAGTTTATCACTGGAGTTAACAGAGCTCGGGCTATCTTCTACACCACGGGCTCTACATGATTTGTGTGTTCGCATGCCATAATGTATGGTGTTGTCTATCCATATCTTCTTGGAGCTCGGGCTCCAAAACCTCACTTCTTGACTCGTAAACTTATAGATAAGTTACTCTTTTCTCTTAATTTTCATTTACACTTTGTCTTTACTTGAACATGTTGTTGTATTAGATAGTCTTTGAAACACTCTAGTTGTGGTCTCTAGTTTTAATGGGTCTTCATATTTTCTTGCCATGATTTTGGGTATCTTACCTTCTGTGTTTATCTTTTCTCACCATCGACTCACTGTTTAAAACACCCACATAAACTTTTGTTGTTGACCTGTAAGTGTGAGCCCATAAATGTTGATATCTGCATTTAGTAATGAGCATGTCCACCATTGTTTATAATATATATTTAGTCCTCTGCACTTACATGAGTATGTTGTTTCTCATCTCTGTGATGTCTGCATTTGATCTGGGTTATTTATTATATGCTCTCTATATGCTATTTACTATTCATCTTGACAGTGACCATCATGTTTTAATCTCACCACACTCTCAGAGGCCCGGCTTGAACTATTGTTTTCATTATATATAATGTTTGAAGTTTTTACATTATATGGTCTCTCTTAGCAAAAATAACAGTGTATCAAACATTATATGCAATTAACACCTCCAATGAGAATGTTATTCATGGGGTTCGAGCACGGGCTTGTGACACCCATGAATAACACTATGAAATAGAGTTCGATACTTAAGATGGATATATTTCTTTCATTTGAATGGTTCTGTTATATATTTTCATATATGCATATACACTATTATTTGAACATGCATAATAACAACATCAAACAATAACATTGTTTTCTATTTCATCCTATAATATGGCACTGACATTGATGAACACGTATAACATTTTTATTTACCTTGAAGCCTAAGTAGTGACCTATAATAGTGTTCTTGATTAATTTGTTCTTAAAAATGCATTGTTTACTTAAATTTTTGTATGCACACATATCTTTGGCAAAAGATATCACCGTTGGTCATGCATGTTCTCTCATTTATGTTTCCTCTCATTCAAACATAGCAGTGTTCATAACAGTATTAGGATGAACTATTTGTCTGATGGAAATAGTGTTTGAACTGTATATATGCACTTTTCAGTATGAAAACATTGTAATTTAGTTCTTTTGTGAATGCACATTACTTTATAACAACATTATTGTTATTTCTCCTCTTTCAAATATGCATTGTTATTTGATGTGATCCATATATGCATACTCATTAGATAACATTGATGCACAACTATGCTTTATATATGCATAACTGAAACCTTGATAAACATTATCATACAGCTTTCATGTGAACAATTCATTTGATAAAAGTAAATGACCACTATGGTTAGAATATCACCTTATGTTAATGCATAATAGTAGTCATCCTTATTCAAGAAGCATTACACATGATCTTTATTGTGCACTAATGGAACAAAAATGTTACCTTATCATTTGATTTCAAGAAGAAAGCCATCTTCTTCTCTGCGCATCTTCTATTTTTTTGCACATACATCTTTTGTTTCAATTTGTTACATCCTTTCACTGCATATGCATCTATCAATAGCATTACTATACTCTGCATATTTGTATCAATGGTATTTGACTTGTAACAATATGTATGCACCTTGTACCAAGTATTATGAACCGCATCTCTCCTTGTTCTACATCTTCTCATTCCTAAACTCGTGATAGCATTCTTTCATCTTTTAATAATGCATCTTGTGAGGTTCAAGACTGGGCTCATGAAAGTCATTGTACTTTTCTTTTTTATCTTCTACTAATGAACACATAGATCATATTTATTTCTCAATTTGAAAACATTGCTACTTATTTTGTTTGCAAACACCTCCAAATAAATATGTTAGGTTAGTGGACATGATCAACTAATCAATGTATGTGTGTTAGTGTCATGCGTAATGACATTCATGCATGAATTTTGGTTGACTAGTTCTTTTCACTATCATAACATATTGATGTTCTAAAAAAGGTTTGTCAGCTAGAGGAACTAAGTCCCTTTAATTCAGATATCTGATTTCACAAACAATAACTATTGTACAATGCCAAATGATAACCATAGATAGTATAAGGTTTCATGGAGTTCTGTCCCTTTGATACTATTATTCAAGTTATGTAGATGCATAATTTTCCATTGTATTGATGTTATTGGTAGTTCTGAAAGTCGGATTGTTGTATCATGTTTTAGGTTTCCATGCATTGCTTAGATCCAATTTGGATCTAACACTTTTCTTTCCATGATGTAGGACAGGACCCTAAGACCTAGAATGCAGGATAGACAGGACCAGACTTGGAAAAAAGACATGAAGACTCGGATAGTGTTCAAACAACCAGCTCCCATATCACAAAGTCGACTTTTAAAAGGAAATGCATGGACCCCTATTCATGATTTTATCATGCTTTCATTTCTGCAATTTCCTCTAAGTTCCAATATGAAAGATACAAAATGGAAAGAACATTTGTTTATTACATTAAGGTTGAATGCACAATGTAATGATAAATTATGAATTTGAAAATTTGAATATGATCAATAGTTAGAGTACAATGTAACTGATAATATGAATGCAATAGCAATGTATTTCATCTTCATTTGCTGAATAGTAAGGTTAAAAAGGTGTACCTTTATGAATTTTTTTTTAATTGTTTATGATCATCATCCTACATGTATAGATTTAGGGTAACAATTTATATAGAAGTGATACTTGTGGGTTCTATCCCCACCATGGTTTTTCCCTTAACCGGGTTTCCATGCGAAAAATCATGATATGATTTTTGGAATGATTTTCTTTTATTTGAGTTGTTTATCATTCATTGCTTTCATTTTATGGTTATGCAATCAATTTAAAAATGTTATAAAAACTAAAATATTGATTCACCCCCCCCAAACCCCCTCTCAGTGTTCCTTAATCCTAATAATTGGTATTAGAGATTTGGTCCTTGGAAGAATTGTAACAGCTTGAGGAAGGTCTTGGTGGCAGATATAACAATTTGTAGTAGTGATCAGAAGTAGCTCTTGGTTTCACTTGATGATATTGACAAATCAAATGCTTGTAAATCAGAATTGGAAAAGAAGCTTAATGATACTGAAATTTTCATTTAGAATATGAAGGAATAATTAAAAAAAATCTAGAGATAATAAAAAAGACCTTTTTGATCAATTGAAGCATAAAGATGATTCAAAGGCCATCAAAAATAAATCTAATGAATGTGAAAAGATCGCAAAAGATGGAGATAATATGAAACATGAATGAAAGTTGTAGTAATGAAGATGACTAAGCAGAATGAAGCTAAGAAAGATATTCATCAAGACTTGAAGGACAAGAGAGATGAAAATTACAAAATTAATGGTGATGTTGGATAGTTGTATATTAATCTTGAGGAATCCAGACACAATGAGTAGGATCTTGAAAGAGTCAATGAATTTCTTAGGAATGAACTTGCAACAAAAATAAACTAAAAGAAACTTTCAAATATAGCTTAGTGAAGCTTGATACACAAATTGAAAGAAAAAGACCTAAAGGAGAACCTGAAGGACTTAGATTTGAGAAAGGAGAAAGTTCTAGATCAGGGGAGAAAATCAATTCATCAGAGAATCAAATTGATGAACCTAACCAGAAACCAATGAGACAACCTACTTTCAATGTCATAATTTTTTCATGCAACAAATTTGGGCATAGAGAGGAGGGCATAATAGACCCAATGCTACATTATTTTCTAGTTATTGTTTCACTTGCTACAAGTATGGACTCAAATCAAATGAGTGTAGATAAAAGGTGATTAATTTTATGAACCAGAGGAAAATAAAATATTATAAATAAAAGTTTGGAGATATTGCAAAGCAATAAAGACTAAAGAAAATTTAAAGAAAATAAAAGATATGGAAATGTGACATGTTATAATTGCAATAATTCTAGTCATACTGCAATAAATTATAGATACAATAATGTAAGAGTTTTGGTAGATAAGAACAATGTGTAGAATGATAAGGGAAAGAAAATAATTGATGTTGAGGAAGTTTGGAAAGAAATGATCAAGACATGGGTTAGAATATAGAAGATTGATGCTATAGGGAAGATCTGACCAATTTATGTTGTGATAATTTTATCAGAGAACTGATTATGGCATTGAGCTAAGGGGGATTAATTCTTGAAAAATCCTTACTTGACCCCTAAATATGAGACAACAGTTAATGAGATTGGCATATGTAGATGTATAATTGAATTTATGACATTTTATTTTGTTCCCAATAATTTGTTTCATATTTGGATGGATTGGTGACAGATTTTCTATCCTTTGTTCTTAGGAAAAAGGCATAAAAAAGTAATTTTTATCTTTTTTTTTGGCATGCAAAGTAACAAAAATGCATTTGTTATTTTCATTTTACACCTTGCAAGTTACATAAGTTTTTGCAGAGAAGTCTAAGGACATTTCAAATAAGATAGAATAGATTTCTCAGTGATTTCATTGCTAAACCCTATAATCATCAGAAAGGTTTTTTGTTTGCACAATGTTTTTTTCAAAAGATAGATAGGATACACCTACAATAGTAGATATAATGGAGAATCCTATAGAAAAACTAGAAAAATCAATAGATGATGACCTCACTGGTGATTGTTTGTCCATTCCTTGCAAAGTTCTTCATGTTGAAGAAATTAGGGCATATATTCATAGTAAGTTGGTGTAACATCTAAATAATGTGACATAAACATGTAACATAAGAAATAGGGGATGAATACCTTAATATATGATAAGATGGATGTTGTTACATTTGAAATTAGAATTTTTATTGAAATGTGAGGGGAATATGAGATGTTCCTTTTAACCTCAAGTACACAAAGGAAGGATCCAAATTGATTAACCCTAAAGGAATGATGAATGCATAATGAATCAATCTATTGGAAATGAGAGAAAAGAGGAAGACCTTAGATCTTTTTTATAGAAAAGAATGTGTGATAGGTTTAGAAAGATTAATAAATTTAATTGAAATGATTAGGAGAAAATTAATAACCTTGAAATGTTACAGATATAAGGAATTCTATTTTCGGGGGCCTGCACTGTGTTTTTGGAGAATCTTCAACCAGATTTGGAATAGAAATACAAAGACGAACAAAACCCATAAATATTTTTCTGATCTGACACAATTTCCAATTTTCACCCTCAACTCAATGTCACCATTGACCTAGAATTTATGATTCTAACCTAGGGCAGAATTTACCTAAAAAGTCTCTGACATAAACTCTATTTTTGGATCCTGATAGTTTACCGAAAAGGGTATCCAAATTTGCACTTTGATCTTCTATTCTAAACATGTGCCTACAATAAAAATGGATTGTTTGTTGGGGGAGGGGTTTTCCTTGGTCAAACCCTAGTTTTGGAATTAACCTTAAAGTATAATTGAAATTGCATAAATAAAACAAAGTAAATGAACAAATTCACCTTGCTTGTATGGAAACCATTATGGCGGGTTCGAATTTGTGGATCCATAAGTATGTATGCACCAAATGGATGATGAATGTAGAATGTAGAATGTAGGATGTAACAAATAAATTTCTTGTAGATATTCAACACCAATCTTGAATGGATCTTGGAATAGGAAGAGGCTTAGAGGAATGTGGATGAAGAAATCTTCAACAATAGGGCTCCATAGAGCTTGAATCCTTCAATGGATACCAATGGATCTCCTTGATGAATTGGATTCTTGTATTCTTGAATGATTGAATGCTTGAGAGTAGATGATTTCTTCAATAGATTATTGTCTTGCTTCAAATATTTCTCCTTAGCTTATTTGAATTTCACTTAGATGATGGTTAGAGAAAATGAGAGGAGAAGGCTTCCTTATATATGAATCTAGGGCACAATCTTCTAGAGAGGCCTACATACAAGAATTAAATTCCAATTAGACCTATACCCTTATAAGAGGACCTATATTAAATATAATTTAAGAATTGTTGCTCCGAAGACCGAGACAGCCAACCCGAAAGCAGGAATTAATTCTTTCTGAAGCCTGACATTTACAAACCACGAGAATCTGAAATCTGGACCCTAGGTCAGAAAAAGGTGGATACTAACCTAGATCTAGGTCAAGGTTGACCTTTTCCTAGGATAAGGTTGAGGTTGAACTTGACCTAGAAAGGTCAACCTTGACCCTGAGGTCATAAATCCCAGTTTGCAATTTAGGGTGTAAGAAACACAGTGGAAAAAGTGTGAAATGGGGCAGAATAGGGGAAAAAGTTAGATCCAACTTAGAGACCTATTAAATGCACGTGACATGACCCCAAACTGCTTACTTGGAAGGATAAACAAGTCTAAAATGGAAGTGCTTCCATTTTATGACTATATATTTAGCCCCCACTTTAGCAAGAGTATGGACTCAATGTGGACTCTTGGTAAAGGAGATCATGAAGAACATATAATCTTATTGAAATCAAAAGGAACAAAGGAATCCTCAAGCCCCTAGGGAATTAATTCTTTAACAACACTAAGATCATGATAAGAGAGACATTTCTAGTTAAGGAGAAAGAGAGAGAGGGTGTGGTTACCTCACACAATGAGAACTTATGTCCCATTGTGAACCACACAAGGAAACAATGCAACTAGAAAGATGGAGTTGAACCACCTAGTGAATATGGCTACTCACTAGTCAACACATCAGGGAGATGTGGTCTTAAGGACACCTTTTGACCTTAAGGGATCAAAACATTGTAAATTAAAAATCTAGGGATCAAGAGATCCGTATAGATTTAAACTGGGGGAATCAAGAGATCCTATAAGGTAAAAATCCATGCTTTAAGGATTAGTCTCTAATCCATAAAGGGAGAATGTTTTAAGTTTGAAAATATTTTGAAAGGTGCGTGTGTGCAAAAAGTGAGTAGAGCATATGCCCCCATTAAAGTCATTGCTAAAAATTTAACAGGTGCAATGGACTGAACTGAAATATAAACAACTCTACTGATTACATTTCCACTACGAGATGCCCATAAACAAAGACAAATCAGGGGAAATACCACATAAAAATACAAAGAACAAAGAAGGGATCTACCTACTATGGGGTTAGTATGATAATAAGATAATATGTATATATAGATATGATATTATTGCACATGAAGTGACGTCATTACCCAAAGAAAGGAGAACTACAATCACAATGGAGGAAATAAAACTCAAGAGTTACGAAGAAGAGTCTTTTCGGACCACAACATGGTGACCAAAAAAAATCAGGGCTACCATGTCGCATATCCAAGAGGACTACACAAGGAAAACATTTATGAACAATATAACAAGTACAAAATAACATGAAAACAACATATAGAAGAGTAAATATACATATAAAGGAATTGTACAATAGGTTTGATTCCTTTATCGCCTTGCACTAACAAAGTAACAAGGGTCCTATAAAAGAGTCTAACAAACAACATTTATAAAACACATTACGAGAGAACCACAATACAACATGAAAACACAAAAAGGGATACCATGAAGGAAAAGCCAATTAGGCACATCACCTACTCTCCCCATCTTGGTTTATATCATTTAGGGAAGGTGGGAAACTCGCAAGAGGGACTATATCCAATACATTAGGAATAATAGCCAATTCTAAACAAGGATCCTCTTGAGAATTGCGGTGTTTGATACTAGGTGTAATTATCAATTGAGTTGAAAGCATATGAGTTCAATCAGTATCAAGATCGATGGTCTCATATTCATCACTAGGATCAATAGGATCATCAAGAGTATCCTCCTCATCAAGATTAATTAAAATAGGATCTAAGATGCAAATAGAATCATCATAATCATTCAT
>MU223145.1:27174-56610 GCA_018584345.1 Thuja plicata
AGGATCATCAAGAGTATCCTCCTCATCAAGATTAATTAAAATAGGATCTAAGATGCAAATAGAATCATCATAATCATTCATCTTAACATCATTATGAACATTAACTTCTTCCAACACATCAGGCATAGGTTTGTCAAAAGAAGGTAAAGAATTTTGAAGAACAAAGGCATGTGCACTAGTATTAGACCTACGCTTATTACGATGTTCATTAGCAGATTTTTTATGCTTTACTTTGTTTGACACATGTTGAGAACTAGGAGGAATAACAACTGGTTCCTTCATAGGGTCTATAGGAGGATTAGGAGGATTCACAATATGCTAAGAAATGACACTGGGAGGTTGAGTAATAGAGCTATTAGTAATGGATAAAGGAGGTATAGAAGGAGTGGGCAAGAGACCAGGGTTAAGATCTATCTGAGGCATGCTTAACTCGACAATATTGCGATGTTTATAGGGTTGATATGAACGAAAAAGTTTATCAGGGTGAGGAGGACATGAATTAGGTAATGAAGGCCAAACGAAATCAAGAGTAGCACAATCTCTAGGCATAGAAGGTTTATACAAACTATGATTAATCATTTTCACTTATCCATTATGAATGAACTTAATACACATATGAATAGGAGAAGCAATAGCATGGATAACAGTTATCCAAGGTAAACCAAATTTGACTTGAAATTGACCAGAAGTAGGAATGAGAATGAAGGTAGTAGCTACAACTTTATCACAAAGTTTAATGGGAAAGTTAATAGAACCAAGTGCAAGATAGAGAAAACTATTACAAGTTTGGATCCATGCATTAGATGGATCATAACAATCACATTGTAGGTTTTTTGTAAAATGTTTTCCTGAGTAATAACATTTATTAAATACGTGGGATCAACAAGACAACCACACGCAGGTATCTTAGCAATCCTAGCATAAATATAAAGGGGGCCATCGGGAGCCTTAATAGTATCAGAATCATCAAAGGTAATTGAGAGTTCCCTAGGTCATTTATCCTTAGTTTGTTTTTGAGGTTTAGGTGGAACTTGAAGTTTAAGTGGAGGTGAAAGATCTTGAGCAGTAGGTTGAGGTGAAACAACGCACTCCACATGGTTAAAATGTGATTGAGATCATCCATCTTTGATTTGTAAACAATATCCACAGAAGATGGTAGAGTGATGATATTAGTATCATGTGTAGGTAAATGATTTGTATAGATTTGAAGGTTTTGATTAGTAGGAGAGAAAAATTTATTCATATTACCATCAAAATTATCAAGAGATAGAGCATTAGAATCGATTAAGTCTTGAACTTTATGTTTTAGAGAGTAACATTTTTTAGTAACATGGCCATTTTGTTGATGGTATTGACAAAAAGATTTAGAATCAAAGGATTTTAATGCTATCATGGTAGGGAGAAGAGGTCAAATAGGAGCCATGGTTATCATATTATAAATTAACAACCTAGTCATAATAGAATGCAAAGATTCAGAAAGAGGAGTAAACGTACGATTCATACAGAAAGTAGTGGATGCAAAAGTGGCATTGTTGGATGCAACAGTTGATCAACAACTGCATTCGTTTGTTTATTAATATTGACATAGTTGTTAGGTTTCTAAAACTTATTAGGATTAGGAGCAACGTCACTCTTATCAAATGCAATAGGAACCATTGGATTTTTTCTCTCAAATTAACACACTTGTAATTGATAATGATGAAGTGCTGCACAAAGTTGTTGAAAGAGGTAAATTCAGTAAGCAAAATATTATCTCTAATATCCTTTTGTAAATTTGAAATAAACATATGCTGAATATCAATATCAGGAACAAGATAATAAATATGAGGATACAAATCCTTAAAACTACCAATAAAATCAGTCAATTTTCCTTAATGTTTTGTTTACAATGCATTAAATCAGTTAAGGACACTTGTAGACTAGCATTATTTTGAAATTATTGAATGAAGGTATTAGAAAGTTTAGGAAAAGAATCAGTAGAATAAGGAGGTAAAGAAAAATACCATTGCAAAGCCTTATCATGCAAATTTCTAGCAAACAACTTAGCTAAAATCCTATGGTCATGAGCATAATCACTACAAAGGATTTGAAATGTTTTAAAATGAGTCACAAGATCACCTTTACCATTGTAATTCTCAAGACAAGGCATATCATCTTGCTGAGATATTTTAGCACGAATAATGTCTAAGGATGAAGGAGTGTACATGTATGAATTCTAGGTAAAGGAACAGAAGAAGGTCCGTCACTAGTGACAGGAGGAGTGAACCCTAGATCTTGATGCTCTTGAGCTAAAGGTTTAACATTCAAATGCACAAGATGAGTGATACCATGAAAGACATTAACACCTTGATCACTATAAAGAAGGACTTTCTTAAGAGCCTCTACAGCTTGGATGGAATCTTGATTATGGTTTTATTGAATAAGCCAATTTCCCATTGTATCAAGTTCTATTGAATTTTTTTGTTCTTGTTTAGTAGGAACTCTTAAAGCATCATCCTCATCATGAGATGAGTGAGAAGAGTTATGCTCCATAGAATGATTTGAATTGTGAGTGGTCAAATTGTCATCCAGGATCCCAAAGAAGGGAGAGGAATACTTAGGATCAAAGGAACCCATAGGTATATGGCTGCTTTTAACCGGGATGCTATAAGTAGGACTAGAAGTTGTAAAGCTCACACACCAATGTAATGCAAACGAACTAATATAGGAAACACAAGATTTTTGATTTTTAATTTTTGAAATGTAAATGAAAGAACCTAAAATAAGCTAATCTAATATGCATGCAAGATCTAACATAAAAATTTAAATCTAATACCAAAAAAGAAAGAGTTGTCTATCGCGGGTTCACCAAAATGTAACATCTAAATAATGGGACATATAAAAAATGTAACATAAGAATTAAGGGATGAATGCCTTAATATATGATAACATGGATGTTGTTACATTTTGAATTATAATGTTTATTGTAATGTGAGGTGAAGATAAGATGTTCCTTTTAACCTCAAATACACAAAGCAAGGATCCAAATTGATTAACCCTAAAGGAAGGATCAATGCATAAATGAATCAATCTATTGGAAATGAGAACAAAGAGGAAGACCTTAGATCCCATTTATAGAAAAGAATGTGTGCTAGGTTTAGAAAGATTAATAACTTTAATTGAAATGAATAGGTTCCAGAAAAGTACTAACCTTGAAATGTTATAGATCTAAAGAATGCTATTTTCTAGGACCTGCACTGAGTTTCTAGAAAACCTGCAACTTGATCTGGAATAGAAATGTAGAGATGAAAAAAACCATGAAATTTATTTTTGATCTGACACAAGTCAGATTTTTACCCTCAAGTCAATGTCACCATTGACCTAGAATTTTTTATTTTGACCTAGGGAAGAATCGACCTAAGAAGTCTCCTACAAAAAATCTTTTTTTTTTAATCCTAATAGTTTACCAAAAATGGTATCTAAATCTGCACTCCGATCTGCTATTACGAACTTGTACCTACAAGAAAAAGGGATTCTTTGATGGTAGGAGGGGTTTTCCTTGGTCAAACCCAAGTTTTGGAATTAACCTAAAAGTATAATTGAAATTGCATAAATAAAACAAAGTAAATGAAAAAATTCACCTTACTTGTATGGAAACCCTTTTGGCAAATTCGAACCTATGGATCCACAAGTATGTATCCACCAAATGGATGAAGAATGTAGAATGTAGGAAGTATCAAATCAATTTCTTTTAGATCTTTAAAACCAATATTGAATGGATCTTGGAATAGGAAGAGGCTTGGAGGAATGTGGATGAAGAAATCTTCAACAAGAGGGCTCCATAGAGCTTGAATCCTTCAATGGCTACCAATGGATCTCCTTGATGAATTGGATTCTTGAATGCCTTAATTCTTGAGATTATATGATTTCTTCAATAGATTATTGGATTTATTCAAATATTTCTCCTTAGCTTGCTTAAATTTCACTTAGATGAAGCTTAGAGAAAATGAGAGGAGAAGGCTTCCTTATAAATGAATCTAGGGCACAATCTTCTAGAGGGGCCTACATAGGAGAATAAAATTCTAATTAGACCTATACCCTTAGAAGAGGACCTATATTAAATATAATTTAATAATTGTTGCTCCTAAGACTCAAATAGCCGACCTAGAAGTGAGAGTTAATTCTTTTCGAATCCTGACATCCGGAAACCCTAGGAATCCAAAATCTAGACCCTAGGTTAGAAAAATGTTGATTCTGACCTAGGTCAAGGTTGACTTTGACCTTGAGGTTAGAAATCCTAGTTTGGAGTTTAGGGTGTTGGAAATAGGCTAGAAAAAGTGGGAAATGGGGTAGAATAGGGGAAAAAGTAAGATACAAGTTAGAGACCCATTCAAGGAACTTGACATGAACCTAAACCACTTACTCGAAAGGCTAAGACACTCTACAATGAAAGTGCTTCCATTTTCTGACTATACAGTTGGAAGAACTTGGAGAAAGAGTTATTTAAAAACATTTTAAGGAGGTCTATGTGGATTTCAGTTTGAAAGCTGAATACAAGATATTTGTAGATAAGAAGTTTGTATAGGTAATGAAGTTTCTAGATTTCTTTGAAGCTGATTGGATTCGGTATGTTCTAAGCAAAGTGCATGATTATTTTATGTGGCTAGATAAACCTTATATGATCACAAAGGAGGTTGTAAAGGCAACCACAAGATTATGTGATAGCTGAGAGGTTCATGCACTAAGATCTATTCTGAAGGACATAGCGACAAATATCACAAGTTCTTAGTTGGAAAAGTGAGCAATAACAATGAACAATATCATACAACTTGATGTGAAGTTCATATCCATGGTGCTCAGTTACAAAGTATTTCATTCCAGCAGAGATAATTATATTTCTATTACAATTATATATATTTCATATTAGATGGTGAAATAAAATGGGGAATATGATATTTTCCAAGCTTTGAGGGTTCATCCCATGAAAAATCTAGACAAGAAAAATGAAGACATAAATAAAATATTCAAGTATGGATATCTATTGGTATGTGTGTTTTTCTACTTTATGAATTACTTTCTGTGAGTAGGAAAACTTAAATGGAAAGAAGATAACCCAATGGATATTCAGATCAAGGAACTTTATGACATGCAAGGAGAGAAGTAAGAATAAATTGATATGTGGGGATACTTTAAAACTTTTCAACAATCTATGCATTTGAGGTATATGATTCCACCTGAGATGGTAAATAAGTATGAGAATATAATATGTTTAATTGTATACAGTCATGCTTGTTGGATGGAGGCAATAGATCTTAGAACATCTTGGGTAATACCTATGGTTTATGAGGTGGATGGTCTAATTTTTAAATCCTATGCTGAAGATATTGTGAAGAAACCTTTAGATAAATTGAAGAAATGGTTCAATACTTATGCAAAGAAGAGACTTGAGGTGCATGAGACATTTACTAGACCTAGAAGAGAGAGGAAAATTAGAAAACAAATTGAGATGGTTGGTGAGATGATGTGTTTCACTAAGGAAAAGATGACTGAAGCTAGGAAGAAATTTGATGAAAAGGAAAAGGAGAAAGGAAAGGAAAATATTGCAGATGAACCTATTAGTGGTTATCATGATTCTTCTCTTGAATATATACCATTTTCACTATCATCTGCATGAAGATAGACAAGGATCTCTATGAATTTTTTTTTATTTCAATAGAGAGGAAGGTGGAAAAGAAACCTGATACACCCAAATAGGTACACAAAAGGCTATCCCATCTAAACCTATTAAGACAAACAAGGCCACTAGAAGGAGAGAAAAGGAAAAAGGAAAAAGAAATATAAGACACAAAAGTGATTATAAATAAGAGACAACTGATTAACATGATGTAGTAAAGAAGTTGAGAGAAGAAGGAGCTAACAAAACTTGAGTGGTGAGTGGTTCTACACCTATGAAATATTTGGCAATAGGAGAGTCTATGATTATATCTGCTAAACCTCTTTTCTCATGCAATTATACTTTATATCATTCCTTTAACTAGTACTTTATATCACTCTTTCTTCCAGTCTTGTTTTCTCATCATCATCATAAAAAATATAATAATTCTTCAATTGAGCTATATTAAATCATGTGTCATATCTAGTAAACCACTTTTCTAATGAAATGATTGAATATCTGAATAAGTTTAATAGAGCTTTGGTTGAGATAAAAGGGGACATCCGTTATTATCTATTTGACCTACTTGAGGCGATGAGGTTGACAACACATAAGAAGAACAAAAATATTAGAGAATTGATATTGATCAATTTATGTCCTGTTATTGAAAAGGAGGAAGTAGAGATTCAACTTGAGGAAGAAAAGAAAGAATTGAAATGGAAGTCAGGGATAAACAAGATTTTCTTGGAAACATTGATGAGGTTACTAAATAAATCCAAAAGGAAATGACATAGATTTTGATGAGAAGATAGTATGATGTTAATCATAAGTATAAATAAATGATTGATGAACCGTTAGATACATCTTTTCATATGACTGTTCATGAACTACAAATTTTCATTTCTGGCATTCTTGTTACACTATTAGTTGATGATGAAGAAGGAAATATCCATGGATTTATAAACTACCAAGATACAACGAAACATGAATAATATGATATAGTTATGGAGAAAAAAGGAAAATGAAGAAAAAGACAAATTTGATGATCAAAATACAAAATTTAGACAAGTATGATAGAAAATGACTGATCAGACTCATGCAAAAGTTTAGTTGTTCTTATTACACTGCCAGTTGATGATGAAGAAGGAAATATCCATGCATTTTGAAACTACAAAGCTATAATGAAAGAGGGATAATATGACCTGTCTATGGATAAAAAGGAAAATGAAGCAAAATAAAAATTTGATGATCAAAATACAGAAGTTAGAGAAGTAGAAGAGACAATGGCTGATCAGATTCGTGCATAATTTGAACATATAGGTTTAGTTGTGAAGAATGAGATTGATACTAAAAGGGAATATATTACTAATTTAGAGGAAGTGAAAATGATTCAAGGTCCAATTTAGTTGTATGCTCTTAGTCTTGAACATTTAATGAACATTTATATTGTTGCACACACTAGAGATATGAATTAAATCTTCATGAATCATAGATAAGACAATGAGTTTCTTACTCTAGCATCTCAATTTTTGTGCAAGATTTAATCTTCCTATGAATTAACTTAGAATGAATCAACATTTAGTCAGTTGGAAAATTTGTTGAAGGCTGTAAATAGAAATTTTAAATCCTTAAAGAAGTCACCATTGGTAAATGTACAAGGAGAATATGAGAATGTGAGAGTCGATGAGTTGAAGGTAAAATTTCTATAGACACAAACTCTTTGGGCTTAGGAAATAAAAGAGTAAAGAATGCTTTGGTTGAGGGAAGTAAGATTTAGAAAGGATGTATTGATTATTCTAAAAGTATGTTAGATGTGGACAACTACTTTAAGGAGACTTGGGAGAAGCTATCTAAATTTTAAAACTATTTTGACCCTTTGAAGACTATAGCTTTGGTTCATGCAACACAATTGACAACACTAAATGATAAAATTTGAACAATTCTCACTAAGGAGGAGAGAGTTAATAGAGGAGTTAGTCGGATTTTGAAATTATTTTTTCCTAAGCTTTATCTTTTGTTTAACAACTTGAAGAAAGAAGAGATTACCTTTAACATGCCTAATTTTTTTTTTTATCTTTTTAATACAAAGAAAGTAGCTTACGTAATCTATGGGCAGATTGTGGTGATGGAGAGTATGAAAAAGAGTTGGGATACAAATTTTGCAGCTGTGAGGAGCAATTTTTTAGATGTTTTCAAGCTATTATAAGTACACTTTGAACATTCTTGTATATAGTAGATGATATAAGATTTTTTTAGTTGAATTTTGAGGATGACCTTGACCTTTTCTATTGATGTCGAATGGGGGAGATAAGGATAGAAAGTTTTTATATTCAACTCAAGGGGAATACAATTTTTTTATAAGGAAAGGAACTTTTTGGAAGTTTTGTTTTTTTGGACACTTAGTCATTTTTTCCAAAGTGTTGCCATCAATGCCAAAGGGAGAGATTATTGGCTTGAGATTAATGTTAAGGAGGAATTGCATGTTTTCATTGATGGAAACCTTATACTATTCTAGTGATGATTGATTATGATTTTGTGATACTGATGGATAGACTATCAGATTTGGCTAAGCGTGGAATAGAAGACACAATTTAGAGGTTATGATATATGGTTTAGTGAAAAAAATATGATTGATTTTTGAGGTCCAAACTTAGCGGGAGATTCATGGATACCTTTTATGTAGTTTGATCTATGATCACACTAGTTTATATTATCATCTGACAAAGTTAGGGCTTTCCAAGTATCAATTTTCAGACTACAGAGAAGAACAATGACAATTGATTAGTGGATAGATCAGGGATCCTATCAAATTGATGATGTGATCAATTTGTTTTTTTAATTATTGAGGAAAAGTATTGGATAACACTTATGCTTGTGATCAAGGTTAGGAACACATTTTGATGATAGATCTCGATGACACTTCACTCATTATCTTTTTTGTTCTTGAGGCTAAAAAAGTGAGTAAATATATTTGATGTTAGATATATAAGATTGTGTTTTTCAGTTGTTTTGTATGAGTCATGGTTGGATATGATTTCTATATGGTGTATGTGATTGATGGATCTATGAGAAAATATTTGGCTATTATTTGACAAGATTTATTTGGCACGTACATGGAAATATTCAAGTATTATTGATCTTATTTCTTAGCTTATTTTTGATTGGATTTTTATTCATTGATTCTGTATGGAAGTGAGGCTCAAAAGGTTGTAATACCTATATTGTAATCTAAGCAGTGAGCTCTAGGTTGTGTGAATTAATGCATGTGTATTCCTTTTTGTAAAAAACCCCTAGTAGGGTAACTTATTTCTGCAAAAGTAATACTTTTGGGTTTCATCCCCACCATGGTTTTTCTCTTAGAAAGATTTCCACACAAAATTTATGGTGTTATGATGTTTTGGATAATTTACTTTTATTTAAATTGGTTATTTTTCATTGATTTTAGTTTATGGTTATGCAATAAATTTAAAAAGGTTATAAAAGATAAAAAAACTGATTCACACCCCCCTCTAAGAGTTCCTCAATCCTAACATTATCTATTTTATTACATGTATTGCCTAATGTATAGATATTTTGACATAATTGATGAAAATATTGATTGAGTGATTGATTAATAAATGTTTGATGAAATGAATATCAGCTATCTTATTGTCATGTGTTTTCATTAATGTCCACTTCATGTATTTGTTGACAGTGTTTTGGGTGTTGTTGAGTATTTGTACAAAAAGAAATTTATGTTGCAGTAGGAATGGTAGTGTGCAATCATTGTGGGAGACTCAAGGATGTCTCTAGATACATTTTGTGTGATCACATATGGAGGAAACAAATAGGGAGAAATTTATGATTTATTGAAGAGTAACAAGAGAGACAAAAGAATAGACAGTCACAGACAATGAATGATTTAATTGTTCTATCAAATAAGGATAGATCCTAGTGTTTTTTTCATGATATGATTATCTCAACTATGATATGTTATTGATATTATGATAGCTACACAACTGGAGCACTACAAGGCATCAATTTAGTTGATATAAGATCATTCTGTGCAAGATAGAAAAATGTCTGAACAAGGTTGAGTTGATGGTGTTAGATTGGTGAGTGGTGATGATGAAATCGGTTTCAATGAATGTTTTCTTGATCTAGGTGTCAATTTTACATGGCATAACATATTTTTAATGATGATATAGTTTTTAATTGTTCAAGGTGATCAAATTTTAATCAAGTTTTGGAATAATATTGAAGGATTCAAAAAGTTTTGATTATTCTTGATTTATATCGATGTGTGATGAGTCTTGTGGTTGATCAGGATTTGTAATTGAATATTCTAGATTGGTAAAAAATTTAGGGTTTAAGGATTGAGAAGGAATGATTATGAATTCAAATGTAATACATTTTGTAAGGTGACTAGTTCCCTAATGAACATGTTATTTATTTATATGTAAGTTGATGAATTATGCTAGTGTAGATCATGGTTGGGATTGTACAGTAGAGTGAAGAGTGGATATTTACTAAAAGAAGAAGAAGTATTGTGCTTAATTGAATTTAAACAAGAAGAGAAGGAGTACTACACCCAAATCATTCTACTTGTTGAATCCTAATAGGTCCTGTAAGAAAATATCTTAACCGAGTAGATCCTAACAGGTTTTGATTAGTAAATCCTTTAACTAGATGACTCTTTAATTAGGGTTTAAATCCTTTAAAAAGGTTACTCCTAAATATTACCCAAATTTCCCATCCTATCAAAATTTGGCTACAAGTGGAGAAAATGAGGCTCCCAAAAGGGTATATCCTAGCTTGTAGGGTTCTTTTCACACTTTCTGGTGTTTTCCTTGTTCTTTGCATATTTACAGGCCTAGTTTAAGCCTTTATTCATGTCTTAAAAACCTAATTCATGGTTAAACCCTAAACCCTACATGAGTTGTTCTATTTTCAAGTTGCTTTCTCGAGTAAATTAAGTATCTTTTAAGTCATGTGCACTTTAAACTCTTATGTCTATCTTTGAATCTCAAAATGAAAAGGAATATGTTATTTTGATCTAGAGACTTAGAACAAGCCATTGATCAGGTTCTATTCTTGTTCTGATCGGTGGGTTGGTGTTGAATCTTGTAATATTTAGGACAAGTCATGGAAGTTCTCAAGAATCAGTGTAGATTATTGATCTTGTTCTGATCGTGTGAACGGTTCCAGATCTTGTAATGGAACCTGTGGCTGAGCCAAGTCAAGTTGGGTTTATTCAGTGATTTAGAGGTAAGCTTGTCGCTTCATCTTCAAATAGAACCAGAGTTAAGGAAAGTCTTATGAGATTACGTGTGATTCATTGATCGAGAACAAGATCAGTAATTGGTTCTGAGTTTCTAGACACAGTCTAGGTCAACATTTCTATTCAGAGATTCAGTGCAAGGTATCGATGAAGTTCTAATCCTATGGTGGTCTCTAGATCTCATGATGAAACAAGAGTTAGTCATTTCATTCAGAGATCATGAGATAGCCTTGTCACTGGATCTCAAGTTTTAATCAAACTTAAAGTCTAGTTTACTTCTTCTTCAAAGATTTCTTTATATCTAAATCTCCAACTTGAATTAATTTAAGACTATTGATTCCAAGATTAGGAGAGGGTCATCAATGTATTTTTGATCCTGTGGTCTGTGCCAAGTCTCCAGATCTGAATAGGGTTAGTGAATTCATTTAGCGACTTGGTTGTTGCTTTATCTCCAGAGCTCCAAATATAGTTGATTTAAGACCAAGTCAAGTAAATTTGAAATGGACTAGCCAAGGTTAAAATGTGATCCATCGATGCTGATATGATCTTGTGGCTGGTGCTAGATCTCAGAATAAACTTTGGGGTTAGTGAATTGATCTAGTGACTAGGATTTTTCTTGAGTCTCTGAATCTCTAGATTTGACTATAGTCAAGCATGGGTATCTAAAGGTTAAAGTCAAGTTTTAAAAGATATAGATCATGGTAGTTGATCAAAGAAAGGATCTATGGTTGGTGCTAAATCACTAGATAAGTCAAAGTTAGCTAATGCATCTCAAGATTTAGCCCATGCCATTGATACAAAGTTGATCACGGTTAGATCTTGCGATTGTCGCTTAACCTCACAATATAATCTAAGTTAAGATCATGATCTAGCGACTTGGAGATACAAAGGATTTTAGATATTCAGGGTTAAAGATGACTTAAGGATAAGGTAAGAAACTGAAGGTAATCTTTGAGCAAGTCATTTTTTATTATGTGGATGGTGTGAAGCCTTAAAATGAAAGTGATCAATATCTACTAATTAAGGCATCACACCTTTAAGAAACATGTCCATGGTGGGCCAGGCTAAGGTTAGAAGGTAAAGTAAAGACTGATCAAGTCTTATTTGATTAGACGGACAATGCATAGCCTTAAAGAAAATTTTATCAACATCTAGTGTCTTAGGCATTGCTCTATGATGACATCTGGCATAGATGATGTTATGGGTCCCAAGTTGAAAAGATAAGGTAAATACACAACAATTAAAGAAGATCTAATGGTAGGCGTAAAGCCTCAAAGACCAAGATGAATATGTATACCCATTAAGGCATCATGTCTGCTTGCCATGTGTTCAAGGTAGATCAAAGGTCAGTGCCAAAGGCAAGATAAAGATAAGGCAAGTTCCTTTTGATCTGACAGCCAGCGCTATGCCTCAAAGGGGAAGATGAACGAAGTTATTATTTAAAGAAATGTGACACGGTGTCATGTGTCTGAATTAGATTTGAGTTCAAAGACATAATAAAGATAAAGATAAATATCTATGACTACATTTTAAATGAGAAACCAAGTCCTTTTCTGAGCCGTGGATGAGAATTTTCACACAAGCTGTGACTGTTGTTATTCAAATATGGGTTTCATGGCGGTGGTGTAGTCTTCCAAGTCTCAGATAGGGTAGATGATTCTGCCACTTATTCTGATTGAATTAATGTTGATGGGAGATATTTTCAAGGTTAATCTGATCGACTGAGATATTTACCAAATGCATTAATGGGCAGACAAGACTATTTTAGGGTTTGTGCATTGTAAAATGTATATGTATTATAACCCTAATTCTTCCCTAATCTAATCAGATGAATTGACTCTCAAGCCTGTGTGCTAGGGAGCTTGCATATAAGTCATTTTTTGGTCTTTTGTAAGGAGGTTCAAATTATGTAAGAATTTTTCTTTGACATTTTTTCTATCCTCAAACTTTTCATGTGTCTATAATTCATAGTCTTCCAAAGCTTATGCAATACTTTTTGTGGTATTTTTCCTACCCTCATGTTCTCATGTGTTTTGGGATTCTTTCTGGAGAATAATATATTGGCTGAGTATTGAAGAAGTTGTGAGTTATCCCACATTTTTCTTTCTTTTCTGCATCTTTGTGTACTATTGTGGATGATTTGATAAGGCTAATCTTGTGGATTTTGTTCATCCCTTGTTGTCTTTGTCTCATTCCTATGCCTATTTTCTGGACTGGATATTTGTTTGTAGGTCATAGTCTGTGTCTATCTCCTTGGGTATGCTATTGTTTGTGAAATCTTCTCTTTTCTTGAATAGCCTCTTTTCATTTCAGACCTCTCTATGAAACACTTTTTGCAAAAATATCTAGGAAGTTATACTTATCATAATTAAGGAATTTCATGCTATTTCTTGGTCATTATATTGTGATTCATGTAACTTTCAGTGCATCACCTTGTAGGTTAACATTTTCTTTATTTCCCTTTTCAGTTCTCCTTATTCCCCTTTTCCTCCCAATTTTACTTTTCATGTTTAAAGAGAAAAATAGGTGATTATCCAAGAGGAACCAGACTAGAATCTGGAGGTTTCACTTTAGTTGACATATGTCCCACAAGCTAGAAGTGATTCACTTCTTATACCAAATCATTAGGCTCAAGTGCTTAATAGGGTGCAAATTTGGTGTATAACACTAACATGATAAGGTTTATAAAAGGGCTAGAGGTAAATCCCTTAACCAAGTGACTCCTAATAGGGTCTTCTCCTAAGAGGGAATCATTGTAAGCTCCTAAAAGGTATAGGCCTTTAATAGGGCACATTTTAGAGTACTGCAAATACTTGTATGTATCTATTCCCTCTATGGATTTTCCCCCTTACCAAGGGTTTCCTCGATAAAAATACTACTATTCTTGTATTTCATGATTAAATGGTTTCATTTTTTTCATTCTTTATTATTGCACAAGTTATAAGTAGATGAGTATTGTTTAATGATGAATGAAAAAATTTAAAATTACTAGATTGTTGATTCACTCCCCCTCTCAGTAATCTTGGACCTTATAATACTAACAATTGGTATTAGATCCTAACTCCTCTTTGTGGTAATCTTAAAAAATTGAGGAAAATATTTGATGATGAATAAGGAAGATCTTAATTTCACAAGAGACAACTACACATTATGGAGAGACATGATTAAGATCTATCTTAAAGGCATGGGGCCAAATTTATTAAATCATGTGGTAACAAAAGATACCGTTCCTATCGAGACTCTTACTACAAATCAATTGAAGGAGCAATAGGAGAACATGAAAGAATTGGAGGATATAGTAAGTACTCTATCTGATACTGAATATATTGATGCATAGGTACCTAAGACTACTTATGAGATTTGTGAAATTTAGAAGCTAAAATAATGTGGAGACATGCATGTGCAAAAAACTAGGGTAGACAGTTTGAAGGGAAAATATGATTACATGAGAATGGTGGAAGGATATAACATTGGTCAATATGGTCAAAAAATACAGGAATTTTTTGGTTCTATCAAAGATGTTGGTGCTAAGATTGAAGAAGGTTATGTGGTAAATAAAAATTTTAGAATCTTTCTACCTACTTATGCCTTTAGAGTTTCTTTTATACAATAATTGAGGACATTTGGTAGTATTTTTGTTGACGGATTGATTGGAAAGCTCACCACTTTTGTATTAAGTAACTATGATAATAGTATACCTAGGACTATGCACACGTGATTAATAAACATTTTGAGAACATACACAAGTAGAATCTTTAGGGAGTAGAATACTATGTCACTATTCTTGTTTATGCGCAAGGTTTTTTTTATCTCTTGCTCATTGTTTGGAGACAAAAGTTTGCTTGAACTCCCTGATTGTTGTCTTGCGTCGTTGATTCATGATAAAAATCTGTTAATGCATCTAGTTGGTCAATCAAAACAAAAATAGAGTTCTATTTCCTTCACGTCAGAATACTCATGTGAGAAAACATTTCTTTGCGTAGCTCTATGCTTTTCTTCGCGCAATACTGTGAGAATCATCACATGATATTTTCCTCATTTACTATCATTTTTGGTCATTCTATCACACCATTCTAGTTTCCTTCATGCCAGACTGCAAATTTTCACATGAGACTGTGGTAATCCTCACGCAAGAAAGCATTTCTTCGCACAAAAACTGCCCTCTGTAACCATACCAGTGAGCTATTTACTGTCAACTGCCAACATTCTTGATTTCTATCCTATCATTTTCATTCTTCCTCGATGGATCCAGGTTAGATCAGGTCACTTACCCTGTTGTTATAATCTTGTTTACACTTTGGATTCTTGTGTTTAACCTCTTGAAATAGTAATTTTTTATTTCACGAGTGACCTTGCTTGGAGTTTTTGAGATAGAAACCCTCCTTGCTGAGAAGATAAACCTTTAGATTCTTTGATAACACACTTGGAGAGTTATGGTAATCTCTTGTCCATTCACTTTCATACAAATTCAAATTATATCAATGTAACTTGGGTAAATCATCCTCTTGATCCATATGTGTTAGGGTATTCACCTGTTTTGTGGGCACCTCAATGGAAGTATTGGTTTAAACCCCTTGGAAAATTCTATCTTATCACCTCTCTTTTGGACAAGTTAATGCCTTTACTATCCTAGTTTGGTACCAACATTTCTGAGAGACATCCTATCAGATAGTACCTTTTCTTTCATGCCAATTACAACAAGATATCAAGTAGATCAAGGAAAACAACCTCAAGTAGTCTTTAACCAATTACCCTTAGTTCAAACTCACCAAAAATGTAACGAAAAAGAACCCGTATTTGATCAATCACCTAGGAACAACTCAGAAGTTTGGTTTGATTCCAAGAGACACCTTAGTGAGTTGGGTACACCCTTAGCATCTTCTCGATCAGATATGGATATGATTTATACAATGACTCGACAAGAGAGGGAAGACATGGATAAATGCCTTGATGACATATTTGAAAAACATAGAGATATCATTTCATTTGGTGGTTCCTCTCGTGACAGTCGAACAACTTCACCCCTTATCTCAAGTAGATATCTAGATGCACACCAAAGTGCTGATAGAGGTAAGAGGCAAGGCTATCAAGATGAGAAAAAACAACATCCAAACCAAGATGATGAAATTTATGACACTCGCATAAATGCAACATACACCGATAATTTTTTTCTACATTCAAGACCAAGTTCACCGCTCAAAACATCTTCAAGATACACAAGTGAAAGACTATACAGAATTGAGCATGAAAAGAAAGACATCCTAGATGAACAAGATGAAAAGGAAGAGAAATTTAGACTCCTAGAGTTAGAGAGACAAACCTTTTTGGAAATAGAAAACAAATCCCTCTAGGAGGAGCAAGATAGACTCTTAGCTCAGTGACTTAATGACCAATTTAATAACATGCGTGTTAGTGGTGGAAATAATTCTCCTCCATCCACTCCTCCTAAGACTCCATGAAGTGGAAGATGTTCAAGGACACCATCACGATCTCCTAGCCCCAGAGGAAGAAGGGTTTCAATGCATGATCATTATAGGATACAAACACCTCCTAGGAACTCAAAAAAACCTTCACAACATGCTCATCATGGTTCACAATATGAGGGTAGTAGCTCGAGTTTTGACCTCACCTCCCAAGACTTCATGAAAAGAAACAAGAACCACTCTTCCAGTAGTATGTGGAGAAATATTTAGAGAAAAACAAAGACAAGTTCCTAGAGAGTTTAATCAACAAGGGTGCTAGATTCCCCTACAACTTTGATGTGGACAAGAATATTAAGAAGCAAGGCCCATCTCAAGAAGAGGAGATCAAACAATGTAAGAGCATGATTGAAAAGATGTTGGCACCCAAGAATTCATTCTCACTTGATTCAATATGTCCTAATCCTTTTGACAAAAGTGTTAACATGAAAGACTTCACTAGAAAGGTTGAAATCCCTCAATATGACAAGTATGATGGGAATGGAGATCCACATGATCACATGCACCAATTTTATACCACAAGTTCTGAGTTCCATCAAGATGACTCATACCTCATGAGATTGTTCCCAAGGAGTCTTAAGGGTCAAGCGATGGAATGGTTCACCAACATAACTCCTCTCGTCAAGACTTTCAAAAAGATTGTCCACAAATTTGTTAAACACTTTTCATACAACCTTTCAAGATCAATCACCACGTTGGAATTATGCCATTTAAAGAAAAATCAAGGGGAATTCTTTGTCACCTTTTTGCAAAGGTGGAGATGATAGTGCTCTTGCTACTCTAGAATGATTCCTAAAAATGAAAAGATTGACATACTTGTTAGCAACTTGGTTCGTGAAATACGGTATGAAGTTAGGAAGATGGTTTTTGATTCCTTTGACACCATGGTTGAAACTGCATGTAGGATTGAGGATGTTTTTAAAGAACAAGGGATTTTGAAAAAACATGGAAACAACAACAAAAAAAATGGTCAAAACAACAAAAACTCTAACAAGGATAAAGGGACGAACTCACACTGGAATAGGAACAAACAAGTGGTCAATGATGGAGTTGTGGAATCCTCACAACCCAAAGATCAAACTGTGCTCCATTGGTCTAGTGTTGTTAAAGCCATGATTCTCAATACATATAATCAACAAGAGAGCAAGCCAAGATACCAAGAAAGGCTTAAGAAAGAAAGACGTCAATTTTCAAAACTTGGTGACTCATATGAGGATGTCCTTAAAACACTTATTGTCAACAACCTTGCACATCCCAAAGATCCTTAAAAGCATTATATACCTGATGTTAAGCCACATTGGTGGGATGAGAAATCCTTTTGCAAGTTTTACAATGGTATTGGACATGACATTGAGAACTACATGAAACTCAAGTATATTATTCAAGATCTCATTGAGAGTGGAAAACTTAAGATAGATGGATTGAAAACCAACGCCGATCATAAGGAATTCAAAGAACCATTTCTCAAGTATGAAAATGGGGAAACCTCTAAAGCTAAGAATGTAAAGACTAAGATAAATTAAACTTACATAGATGTAGAGAATACTATCAACATGCTTGAATTTTTAGAAGAAAAAATCAACATGATGAGGGGTAAATATCCTTACGGTTATGATCTAGACGTGGACTCTCCTCCTATCTTTGATGAAGAACCCATCATGGTGCTAACGGGTCCTAACTCTAGAATGTCATCGCAAGCCCTCAATGCTATCACATGAATTCAAGGTCCCATTGTCATTACAGGACCCAATTCAAGTCAATCAAGTAAACCTAAGCAAGTGGCATCCAAGAATGTCATCTCAAAACTATCAGTTAATCCTAAGTTGAGCTATAGTCTTGTTGATTAGTTGTAATGAACCCCAGCTCATATTTCTATCTTTGAGCTCTTAGAGTTATACCTGAGACACAAGCAAGTCCTTGAGGATGCTTTGCACATGGGATACATCCCCAACAACTTAGACGTTGATCAATTCTAGAACATGGTTAACCACATTTATAGCCCTCATCACCTTACCTTTTTGGAGGATGATGATAAATATTTGTGCCACCCACACAATCTCGCTCTTCCTATTGAGTTCAAGATCCAAAAATCCTGTGTTAGGAGCATGTTGACAGATGGGGGTGCTGGGCTTAATATTTTTTCCTTTAGTCTTTTGAAAGAGTTGGGTTATTTTGAAAAAGTCATAGATACTAGGAAAAGGATCACCATCAAAGCCTATAATGAGGTAGAAAGAATTTCCAAGGGGTTGGCTATCCTTCCTTTTAGGATTGGCCCTATTAAAAAAGATATTTTATTTCAAATAGTTGATGCTGACCCCCTTGCATATAATATCTTACTCGGTAGACAGTAGATTCATGATATGAAAGGGGTGTCATCTACCCATCATCAGTGTGTTAAGTTCCCTTACAATGGAATAGAGATTTGTATTCCTGGGGATAACACTTTATATGTTAACTCAATATCAGTAGGAACTCATGTTCCCCTTAATAGGGGAGCATAAGAATTCAGTGCAACCTTAGCTGAATGTAAAGACAAGCTTAAGTTTGTAGACCTTGGCATGGGGGGTATCAACTCAACTCCCTCAAAACATTACCAGTTTCACCTTATTATTATGGAAATCCTTCCTAAGAAAAGAGACCCTCCTCTTAAGCTATGACTTTATTTGGCATGTTTGTAGAGTCCTCAGTGCCTATCCAAGATGCGAAAGAAGAGACATTTGTTAGAGACTGGATCTATAAAGAAGAGAAATATATGCACAACATGAACTTCTCTCCTTCTCCTAAGGCTTATGGACGAGGGTATACTTTTTTCAGACATATGGGCTATCCCAGACATAGCCCTCTTAATCATAGATTGGATGCTAGAGCCAAACCTCTTAATCATGCTCTTTTTGGATGCAAATCTAAGAAGCCAATTGGCCTAGGTTTTGTTAATCACAACAAGCACACTACTCATATCCTTGATAAGTCGGATAGTGAATATGAATCGGAATACTTTCCTAGTTTGACAAATCAAAAATGCATGTGTGAAGATTAGGTCCCTTCCACTAAACTCCTCTAGGGAGATTCAGATATTTTGGTCACTCATGCATCGGTTACAACTTTAGAACAAGAATCAAATGTAGAAGATCCTTGCAGAGAATGTCAACAAAATAATCTTGTTCATTTAATGGAAAGAGAAGGTGCTACTCTTGATGGCACTAGACCTTCCACATCAAGATGTCCCAAACCCTCATGGTGTAAGCATCCTAGTCACAGTTCAGATACAAGTTCATATGAGTATGAATGGGGCTCCTTTTCAGAGCCTTCCACAGTTGACATGGATGTTGATGTCATCCACACTTATAGTTCTCAACCTGAGGTAGCTAACGAGTCACATATAGGATTAGAGGATTTGAACCCATGTATTTCCTTAATGGATGATCCTTCACTTGTTAGGGAGAATCCTAATTTGGGTAGCTTAGAAGGATACTATAAGGAATCTAACTCTTTGGTCACTAGCGATAATATCATTCATATTTATAACCTTGAACCAGTCATTGACTTTCCTCTTATTCATCCTGACCTCATTGATTGGTTCCAATGCTATCAAGAACCTAAGCTCTTAACATTTGAAAATGATTATGAGATAGCATGTTACCTAAATGCCATTGAACACATAGTCTCTTCCACCAGTGAACCAGCTACCAGCATGATAGACCCAGACATCAAGTACCTTAGTCACAAGATAAAAAGAAAGAAAATCAAAAGAACAGGAGTTCTGATGGAAAAAACCACTGTGTAGTGGTGTTAGAACCAAAAAAAGTAAAAATAAATGATGTATCCAATGGTGAAAACCTCTCTGAGGTGCCTAAGGATGAGGTACTTGATCATCTTCCTATCTACTTTCAAGATCAATCTTCAGTTCTTATTGAACCAACCCAACGAATAAATTTGGGTACACATAAGGCTCCACAAATTGTACACTTGGTTGAGTCTTTTCCACCACAAGAAAAAGAATCCTACACTAAGTTCTTACAAAAAAAGAAGATAAACTTTGCATGGACTTATTCAGATATGCCAGGGTTGGACATTAATCTTATCCTGCATCACTTGTCCATAGCTTCGGGTGTCAAACTAGTTAAGAAAAAATTGAGAAAGATGCATCCTCACATAGCTCTCCTAGTCAAAGAAGAATTAGAAAAACTCCTTGGTGCAAGATTCATAAGAGCCATTGCCTATGCTGAATGGATATCAAACATTGTACCAGTTTCCAAATGTGACAAATCCATTCGATTTTGCATAGATTTTAGAGATTTCAATAGAGCATGCCCAAAGGATGACTTTCCACTTCCCAATATAGACATGATAGTGGATATGAATGTTGGTTATGATATTTATTCCTTGATGGATGGTTTTTCTGGGTACAGTCATATTAAGATGGCTCCTAAAGATCAAGAAAAGACCGCATTCACTTGTGCATGGGGTACCTATTGTTGGAATGTTATGCCTTTTGGAATAAAAAATGTAGGAGCCACCTATCAATGAGCTATGACAGCCATTTTTCCTAACATGATGCATAAAAACATGAAAGATTATGTGGATGACACCTTGGCTGAGTCTAAGAAAAGAGACACACACTTAGATGATTTAGGAGTCATTCTAGATCACATGGAACAATTTCAACTAAGATTAAATCCTAAAAAGCGTGCATTTGGAGTCACTTCTAGAAAACTACTTAGATTTATCATTTCAGCAAGAGGAATAGAGGTATACCCTAAAAAATTTCAAGCAATCATAGATATGCCACCTCCTAGAAACATTAGTCAAATGAGGAGTCTTCAAGGACGTCTTCAATCTATAAGGAGATTCATTTCACAATTAGTAGATAGAGCTCAACCCTTCAATAAGATCTTACACAAGGGAGTCAAATGTGTTTGGAATGAGGATTGTCAAAAGAACATAGATCAAATCAAGCAATACTTGGAAAATCCTCCCATTTTAATGCCTCCTATCTGAGGGAAACCACTTATTTTATACATATCAGCGACAAAATCTTCATTGGGGGCATTACTGGCTCAACTTGATGAACATGGGAAAGAAAGTGCAATATACTACATTAGTGTTACTCTTGTCTCATATGAGGTTAACTATACCAGCATTGAGAAAGCTTTCCTTGTAGTTGTGTTTTCTTCCCAAAATTTGTGACATTACATGCTTGCGCACACTATACACCTCATAAACAAAAAAGATCCACTCAAGTATTTACTAGGTAAGATTGTCCTCACCGATAGACTTACTAAATGGATGATGATCCTTTCAGAGTTTGATAGGGAGTATATTGAGCACAAACAAATCAAAGGACAAGCCATAGCAGATCAATTGGTTGACTTTCCATTACAAGATACTACACCTATTCAAGTTGACTTCCCAAATGAGCACCTCATGTATATGAATACAAGAACATCGAAGATGTTCTTTGATGGATCCTTTATGCAAAATGGTTCAGGAGTTAGTGTGTTGTTTGTTTCTCCTCATGGGTACACGATTCCTAAGTCTTACAAGTTATTGTTCTCATGTACAAACAACATTTCTGAATATGAAGCTTTAACAAATGGACTTAAGATGGCCATAGAATGGAGAATCACAGAGTTACACAACTATGAGGATTCGCAACTGATAATCAACCAAGTTAATGATGAATATCAAACAAAAAATGAGACACTGGTACCTTACAAGCAAATGGTTGATTCCTTGAAATGATACTTCCCATTCATCACATTTTAGCGAATCCCTAGAGAAGAAAACAAAGCAGTTGACGCTATGGCTACACTTAGTTCACTCCTTCAGGTAGAGTAGCATGAATCTAGATTTGAATGCCTGGTGGAAGAGCTAGATCACCCTATCTATGACTCCCAAGAAAGTCATACCATTTGTAGCCTTGTTGGTCATGAGTCATCCCGTTATGGTGCCATTTACTCATACCTTCCTGATGGCATTATACATGAAACCTTTAACCAATCTAAATGTAAAAACCTTACCCAAAATGCCTCTAACCATTCCCTTATCTCTGGTGATTTGTATAGGAGGGGTCTAGATGGAACACTTCTTAGATGTTTATAAAAGGAAGAATCTGACCAAGCATTAGTTGACATCGATGAGGGCATCTGTGTGGGACATTCCAATGGTCTTTTCATGGCGTGAAGGTTCCTTAGGGTGGGGTACTATTGGCCCACAATGTAGATTGTCACAATAGGTTTTACAAATTCATGTGAAAAGTGTCAAAAACATGCTAACCTGATACATGCTCCAGGTAGGGAGCTCATTCCTTCTATATCTCATTGGCCATTTCAGCGCTGGGCCTTTGATCTTTTTGGGAAAATTCATCCTAACTCATCAGGTGGACACAAGTTTATTATCACTGCTACTAATTACTTAACTAAATGGGTAGAATTTATCCCACTTTCTGTTGCCTTGGGCAAGATATTCTCTCTATTCATTTTGAACCATATCATCTGTTGATATGGAGTTCCTTCTGAGATTATCACTAAGAACAGAGGCCAATTCAAAAATAAGGAACTTAAACAACTCTGCAAGAAAAAACTGATTAAACAACATTATTCCTCCATTTACTTCACGTAAGGAAATGTTCAAGAAGAAGCATCAAACAAAACCATTCTTAAAATCTTACATAGAATAGTTTGTAAAAATGGTAGAGATTGGCACTTACAGATAAATTTGGCTTTGTGGGACTATAGAAAAAGTATCTGTAATCCTACTGGGGCTACTCCTTTTTCCCTTGCATATGGTGTTGAAGTAGTGTTACCTTTGGAGGTTGAGATTCCTTCACTAAGAGTTTCCCTCAAAGGTCTAGTTATAGATGAAAACTAGCGCGCCATGAGACTTCAATAGTTAGAACTTCTAGATGAGAAATGTCAATCATCATTTGAGAATATGAGGGTTTATCAAAAGAACATGTCCAAATCATTCAACAAAAAGGTTCACCCTAGAGAATTTCAAGTGGGAGATCTTGTCCTACGTGAAAACCCTACGAATCAACAACATAGAGATCAAAAGGGAAAATTTGAACCTAATTGGCTTGGACCTTACATCATTAAAACAAATTTTGGGTTAGGTGCTTATTTACTGTCTACATCAAAGGGAGAGTAGGTCCCTAATCCTATCAGTGTCTTGCACTTGAAGAAATTCTATGCATGATGCCCATTCTGTCTGGGGGCATCCTTTGTATACAATTATTGATCCTGAACAAATCCAAAAACTGATATATTGTCAAAAATTCTAAAAATTAGAAAATGTCCCGAAAAAATGATCATCTTAGTGAAAAACAAGAAATAGGTGCTTTGATGTATCTTCAAAAAAATTATAAATTCCAAAACTATAAAATAAAATTCAAAAAATTCAAAAATTCAAAAAAAATAGAAAAAGTGCCTTGGTGAAAACCTGGAAACAGGTGCCTTGGTAGCAAAAAATTGTAATAAAATCTTAGTGGTGAAAACCTGGAAATAGGTGCTACTTGAGGCCTTTGCACCCATGTTTCTTAGCACGTGTCCTTGACACTTAGCCTTTCTCCATCATGCCTTGTCCTTCTTTCCTTGGTCTGGAATTGGTCTTGGTCTTTGTCTAGGGGGCATACCTATGTTAGCTTTGACTCTTGGATGTGTTAGTATTTAGGACATCTCACAAATGGTGTTTTTTAACACCACCCCAACTATATTTTTCAATACAACCCCTGATGTCAAGTGTTTTTCAACACTTATTAGTTTCATCTTCCCAGTTTTGTCATGTGATCTTACCTACTTGCAAGCATTTGATCCTTATTCTCAGAACTCAGTATCAGTTAACACACATAAATTTTTAAACACAACACTTAATGCTTGAGCTATGTCATGACCTTTTCTTTGTGTGTTGAATGTTATTGATTTTCATTGAGTGTCCTTGTCTAATAAGTCTCTCTGGGATTCGTAGCTAGAGGACTTGGGGCATGGGACATGTTTTTACTTGCTTTCTGCTTGTGTGTGTGGTCTTAAAACTTTTGAGTGTCTCTTGTTGTTCCCTTGAAAGACTTAGGAGATTTGAGGCATCATCCTTGACTATTTTTGTACAACTATTCTTCTGGTCATCCTAGCATCTATGCCTTGATGCGAGCATGGTTTTGCTACATTAAATTGGGTAAGCTAACATCAAAGTCATCTTGACCTTTATGTCTTTTATCCTTATGTTATAATCTATCCACATTCCAATCCGATATAAATCACATTCATATCTTCATAATTGTGCTTGTGACAAGTGATGATTGTGTGATTTTCTGATGTCCATTAATAATGGCCCAATGATGAAAATAAGTTCCTTAACATTCTCTAATGAATGATGAACACAAATTTCTATGTTACAGTTGCTTTATTGCAAGTAAAACTTTACATTTTTATGTAGCTTGCATTGTTAAACCTCATGTTAGTTTTCATTTTCGGCTGCATTATGAGTTTGAAGAGGGTTTCCTTCATCTTTCTTGTGGAATTTTAATCAACTGTGGTCATGTTTTGATCTTCATTTCCTTATCTTCTTTCGTGATCTCAATCAAAATTTTCTATCTTAAACAGTTGATTTATTTTGGGGCAATCTCTTTCTTAAGGAAAATTCTCTTTCTTCTCTCCATTTCTTTCCACCTCTTCCAAACTTCTATCTTCCATTCACTTTCACCCCACTTGTTTTCTTCTAATTCAACCATGGGGCATAATCGTTCATGCTTGATGATCTACCCTAGTTCTGTGATCCTTATATCTTTCATCTTACACAAAGAATGTTATCTTTATATTGATTTGATCAAATTTATCAATTTGTTGTTTCTCCTCTATCTCATTTCAATTTCGATAACGAGGGGGCTGTACCTATAAAATTCCAATCCTTGATTCAGCTTATCAATCCTATCAATTGCTCCTCTTGGGGAAACCTTGCTTGAGATTCTTATCTTGGAAATGCCAATTACCTATTTACAGGGGTGGTGACCTTGTCCTTTTCAATCAGCTTATATAGTCCTGATGTGTTCCCATTTGTCAATCACACGTCTAGGTTGTTTTGTGATCCTAAATTGATCTCACACTTCAACTGCATTCTTTGAACACATGCATTCCCATAAAGATCACACATTAGTCAAAGAGGGGCAAATGTATGCACCCTAAAATGGTCGCCTAGACTATGGGCCCACATTCTTCAATTTATCAAATGACATAATCAATTTATCGAATTCTTGAATCAATGCTTTGCAACATTTTAATTCAAATCAATTTCCTTGATCAAATTGTAATTAATTCAATTATTTCAAAGGTTTGATCGTTTCATCAATTATCTTATTTAATTAAAAGAAAACATCCCTTTTTATTAAATAAAATAATCTTATTTAATTAAAATAATTTTTTTAATTAAATAATCTTATCTTATTTAATTAAAATCTCTCTTAATTAAATAATATTATCTTATTTAATTAAAATATTCATTTTAATTAAATAAAATAATCTTATTTAATTAAAAGAAAATCCCTCTTTTAATTAAATAAATAAAACCCCCATGTAAATCTTTGTTTGTGTTGAAAAAGGAAATAAATTAAATATAAATAAATAAAGCTCCTTTTTCTTCGTACATATTCCTAAGTGGTGGGATTTTTGCCTCTTAATCATAGCCTTTGATTTTTCCTTTTGAAGATATGAGCACATGGATCAACCAAGATTTAATCTCTGCCATTGCTCATTTCTTTTTACCTCTTAATCTCTACCATCCATTGCTCTTTAAAAGGAAACCTCTCCTTCTCAGTTAGAGATAGAGTTTTTATGTTATTGTTATGCTGTAGGTTTGGAGAGCAATTTCGGAGGAGAGCTTCATCATTTGAGCTTGAACCATGCAACTTCTCTTATTCTTGTCTTTTTTCTTTCATGCATCCATGGAAATCCATTTAGAGTAGATTCATGTTAATTTAGATTCATATTTCCTTTCCTAGATTAATTTGCATATTTCCTTCCATGTATTGTTATCATATAGAATAGCTTTCGTTCTCATTTGCAATGCATATTTGGTGATCATGGAGACTAGCACTCTTGCTTTTCCTCTTTGAATCTCTCATTTTATGGTGTACTTGCATGGGTACAAACTAGGTCTAAACTGAGGGCCTCCATTATAAACCCTTGCACTCCATGAATAGGGAACTATGAGCTGCCATTTGAGACCTCATTCTTGAGCAATCTTGAATATAATGACTAATAGATGTGTGTCAACATTTTATCACACAACAGGTAGTTGGAATAGTGGTGATATTTCAAGCTAATCCTAAGGAATCTCACATCATAGTAGTGATGAGGATATTCGAGTATTTGAAAGGGAAAGAAGACTATTGTCTTTGGTATACTCACAAAGGTGAGTTTTCTTTGAGTTCTTTTACTGATGCAGAATTGGCAAGAAATATTGATTCCAAAAAAAGTATGTAACTGGAAGAGAATTATTCCTAGGAGGAAGACTAGTATAATGGATAAGTAAGAAGAAAAATTGCATCTCCAAATCTACTACATAAGTTGTGTATGTAGAAAGAGCTATCAATTGTACACAAAGTGCATGGATGAAGGAGATACTAGAAGGTATAAAAGATAAGGTAACTATGCATATGACTATCTACTATGATAATACATCTGCAATCAATATTTCAAAGAGTTGAGTATTACATTCTACGACAAAGAACATTGTAATCAAGTATCATTTTTTGAAAGAGAAAGTGGAGGATAAAGTAGTCAAGTTGGAATATGTGCCAAACAATTATTAGCTAGTAGATATATTAACTAAACCATTAAGTAAAGATAATTTTGAGTATCTAAGAGGTATGTTAGGAGTTATTCCCCTACCTAAATGACACTACGATGTCTTTGTAAGAATTAATCTAGTGTATTCACTCAATACCTTTCACTATTGGATTGATGTTAAATGGGATTTCTCCTTAGGAGTAGAAATAAGAGGCAAAGGAATATGTTGTAGAAATAGATGACCTATGTGGCACCTTTGTCATTTTTTTTCAAGGAGGGAGAAGAACCATATACATGTATTGGGGAGAAGATTGGAAGAAGTATTTGAAGGAGAAGAACCAAATTATTAACATGACTAATGCAAAGATCAATTGATTGAGTGATTGATTGATAAATATTTAACGTCAGGAAAATTATTTATTGTGCTCTCATGTGTTCTCATTGATGTCAACTTGGTGTTGTATTTGTTGATAATATTTCTAATGTGCTGCTAAGTATTTGTGCAGACGAATTTTGTGTTGCAGTGAGAATTGGAGTGTACAATCATAGTGTACAATGTAGGGATGTATCTAGTTGCATTGTGTGTGATCATGTATCCTTGAAAAAAACATGGATCAAGTTATGATTGATTGGAGAGAAGCAGGGTAGACAAAAGAACATATAGTGCATGATATGATTGTTCTATCAAATCAGTATGGATCTAAGTATTATGGTCATGATATAAAATTATCTTGAATAGGATATGTTATTGATACTATGATCTCTATAGGATTGGAGCAATGAAAGACATCCTTTTATGTGATAGAATATCAGTCTTTGCAAGATAGAAAAATATTTGAACATAGTTGAGCAGATGGTGTTAGATCGGTGAGTGGTGATGATGTGATCATTTTCAGTAGATGTTTTCATGATCTAGGTGTCAAGTTGACATGGCATAATAGATTTTTAATGATTATGTATTATTTCATTATTTGAGGCGATCAAATTTAATCAATTTTTAGAATAATGTTGAATAATTCAAAAAGGTTTGATTGTTCTTTATTTAAATTGATGTGTGATGAATCTTGTGGCAGACCTGAATTTGTAATCAAATATTCTAGATTGATAGCACATTTTAGGTTTCAAGGATTGAGTGGGAATTATTGTAAATTTAAATGTAATAACTTTTGTAAGGAAGTTAATGCAATAAATAATATATAATGTATTTATATGTAAATAATTGAATTATACTAGTATAGATCATGGATGTGAAGGTGCAGTCAAGTGAAGAGTGGATATTCTCTGGAAGAAGCAAAAGTGTTGTGTTTAATTGGATCTAAAAAAGTGGATAATGAGTGCTACACCAAAATCATTGTACTTTTTGAATCCTAATAGGTTCTGTAATAAAATTCCTTAATGAGGTAGATCCTAATAGGTCTTGATCAGTAAATCCTTTAACCATGTGACTCTTTAATAAGGTTTTAAATCCGTTAACAAGGATACTCCTAAAAGAGTAAAGCTCCTAAGAGGGATAGAGTTAAATCTCTTAACTGGGTCACCCCTAACATGCTTTGTTCCTAACAAGGACTCATTGTAAGATCCTAACAGGGCTAGGCCTTTAAAAGGGCACATTTCAAAAGAGTGCAAATAATTGTGGGTATTAATTCCTACCATGGTGTTTCCCTCTTACCTAGTGTTTCCATGATAAAAATACTGGAGTTCTTGTGTTGCATGATAGGATGGTTTCATTTTTTTATTTTTTATTACCACACAAGCTATAAGTAGATGAGTATTATTTAATGGTTAATGAAAATGTTGGAATTAGTAGACTACTGATTCACCCCCTCTCGCTAATCTTGAACCTTATAATACTAACACTTATGTAGGTGGGAAGTTAATTTATTAGTCCACTAAGAAGAGCACTAGTGGACCCAAATGCCCAGGTACAAGCAAGAGGATTTGAGGAATAAGATAATGTTTAATTTCATTTTTTTTCTATTCACTTATTCTATTCTTTTTCCTAGTGTATTTTCTTTTTAGCATACATTGAGGTAAACTATGAAAGCGTATGTATTTCTACAAAATTATAGTAATTGTGACTAGAGATTTTAGTAATCCATAAAAGGAAATTTTAGAATGAATGAAATACCCTTAATTGGATAGTTTCATTTGTTTCATTGTTTATTACTACACAAGTTATAACTAGATAAGTATTGTTTAATGGTTAATGAAAAATTTGGAATTAGTAGATTACTGATTCACCCCTCTTTGTAATCTTGGACATTATAATATTAACACTTATATAGG
>MU223145.1:65410-88862 GCA_018584345.1 Thuja plicata
ATACATGTATATATATATACATGTATATGTGTGTTTGTGTGTGTGTAGTCTATATTCATGAATGAATTTATCTTAAATGAGCTCTTAGGTCAGCAACCACCTCTTCCACCTCCACCTCCACCTCCACCTACCCATGAGGAGATATGATAAAACATTAGGAGAAATTTTGCTTCCATCGTTAGAGATATTAATACCATTAGACATTATCCGCATCTATCGACCAAGCTATTACACCTTGCATATATCATGCAAAGCATTGTAGATACCTCTGAGTTGCATTTTTTTTTTCTCTCGTGGAGGGAGTCCATGCATGCATATTATTCTAACGACCTCTCCTATAAAGAGATCAATGATTTTTAAATTACAAAAATGATATGAAATGTTATTTTGTGAACCATAAAACTGGGTGACGAGATACCTCACAAGAAGCCACATATTTCTATTAGATGGTGTCAGCATCCACACATAGCTACATATTTTTTTGGAGCTTTGGTCGATTGTAGTTGACCATCCATCACACTCTAATCATGAGGTACCCTTATATTTTTTAAGAAATATAGGTTGAATTTGAATTCTCTAGAAAACCTAATTACTTTGATATGATATCCTTCCAAGGGGTTTGTTAGAAGTATACCAAGAAAGTTTTCAATTTCCTAGCATTGGTTATTTTCCCGCGTACTCTGTTTCAAATCCCATGTCTTACTATGCTTAAAAGGTCAAATAGTGGTCAAAATTCATCAAAGATGCTATGTTTTAGAGTGTTTGTCGCTGAGTTGCGCTGGTCTTTTAACATGTTTTCAACTTGTGTGAGTAAGCGGTGAGTCATTACAAAATGTAAATCGCACAGTTGCGATGTATTTTTGAATTCGGGTCGTAGGCTTGCGGCTGAGCGGGTTGGAAGTTATTCTGTTTATCGCTCACTCGCGAGGGATTAACTCTTTTAAAAGAAGGTCTAGAGTCCGCAATGACTTAAAGTCTTGTGTGTCGCATAGTCGCTATGATATTATGTTGTTAACTTTATGCTTCGTGACTGAGAGAATGTTGTTAAAACGGGTTCAATCGTACACCCATTTTATACTTTCATGTATGTCTTTTTTTAAGTCAGCGACTATGTGAGGAAGTTAGGTTGTAGATGTCGCTCACTCATTCAAGTCCTAACTCATATGTGTTTTACAGTGTGAGTAAGTGATCCATTGTCTGAAAGTTGTCAGTTGAAAGCTTGTCGCTCAATCGCCAAGGTGTTTTTCAATGTTTTAAAAGGTGTGTGAGTAGGCGATTATGAGATCATTTATGTTCTCGCTCACCTGCTGATTATTTGAAGTTTAAAGAAATGAGCTCGCGAGTATGCGATAAGGAAAAGAAAAGGCTATCTCTCACTTGCCCATAAATAAAGACAAAAGGAAAATGCTCAGTGGGTATGCGATTGAAAAAAGCATGTTGGTAACTACCCACTCGTAGTTGATAAGATAGTTAAGTTTTCAAGTCTGCGAGTACGCAATGAAAGAAAAAGTGGGCTATCACTCACTCGTTCAGGTATAAATTCAAGTGAAAGAATGCTCATGAGTGCACGACTGATAGAGAAATGGAAAGTTATCACTCAGTCACTCGTGAAGAAAAATCAGTCGAGAAAGATCAGCGAGCGAGCGATTAAATACATGATGAAGGCACTCACTCAATCGTGAAGTATTCATTTACAAGGGAATCTTAGCAGTGAGTATGTGATAAAAGAAGATGAAGTGGTCATTTCTCACTCGCTAATGCTTATGAGCTGGAGAATCTTACAGCGCGAGTAAGTGAATAGGTTAAAATACATAAAGAAAGTACTCTTCGCTCACCCGCTAAGGTTTGAAGATAAATTAGAAAGCCACGGCGAGTGTGCGACCAGAAAATATTGCATGGTTGTTTTGAAGATCCGCTCACTCGCTCAAGGGAAAAACATGATAAGTGAGGATCAGCGTACCCGTGACTAGGAAATGACTCAATAATAAAGACCATGTCGCTCACTCGCAGAGATTCAATGAAGGTAGAATCTTGAGTAGTGATGTCGCTTACTCACTCAAATATAAACATAAAGCATCAAGAGATAGCGAGTGCGCAATTGAGAAGTTATGAAGCTGTCAATTAGGTCATCACCTAGTTGCTAAAGATATAAACCAAGACAAAAATGGGCTGTGAGTGTGTGACTGGTTTAAGTGAAAGGTCACATCGCTCACTCACAAGGACTATTCTGAGTGTGAGTAAAGTATAGTGGGTTGGCGATAGATTGACAAGTGGCTATTTTCAGGCTTACGGGTGCAAAAAGAGAAAAGTGTACACTCTTTTCTAGCAAGGATCAAAAAGTGTGAATCAATGATAGCATTAGTGACAAAGAGACGATTGCATGACACTACAAGTGCGAGAATTGGGCACTCAAGTCGACAAGACACATGATTTAATGGTTATAATTATGAATGATTAAACTTGATTCTGTACAATTCTCATTTTCTGCATTCTAAGATTTTATGTTAGAGTAACAGAGCCAGTTTGTCTGAGATAGTAATTTGAAGAAGAAGGATGAGTCAAGCTATCGTTCCCACTGTCTTGCAAGGGTCTGAGAAGAAGAAGGAGGTTACACTGAAGAAATATGTAGAAGAATTTGCTGAGTTGCTGCCCGGAACTTTGAATACAAAAAGTGCGAATTGGGATGAATGGAAGGATAGATGGTGCCAATGATGAAACCCGATCACCCTGAATTACTCTGGTAATACCTTATTCCATTATTTCTGGAAAAATAGGATTAAAGAAATCCCCATTTGTAATCTATGGGATTTACATATGGAAAAATTGATTGTGCCTGATGTATATGTTGACATAGGCCTTATTAGGGAACTAGCTAGAAACTATTGCGCAGTAGCTAGGGTAATCAGGAAGAAGAATAAAGAAACCCTAGTTTCCATAGACACGAGGTCAGTGGCAGAAGTATTTGGAATCGCTGGTGCGTTGTGCACATATATTGATTTGAAGAAAATTCAGGCCGACTATGTCAAGAGAGAGCATTTGATTAAGTATGAAATGCCAAAATTCATGGCTAGAGCATATACACACTTGGTAAAAATCCCAGACAATCTCAAACCACCTTTTGACTTATCCCTATTTCATCACTACATAAAGTGCATGGTGTATGGTTTGAGCAGGGTTTTAGGTTTTGATGGAGATTCTACAGTGCCTCAAGATATACTCATGATGGCTATGAAATTTCAACACCCGGAGGTTAATAGTGATTATGACTATGTGGGATACATAGTTGATGTTATTCATAATGCATTGGTGGAGATACAGTCAGATGCCCCAGTGCCTACCTTCAAGTATTACTCTCATTTGATGTATATGATTTTATACTATAACAGGGCATCTATGGATAAAGCACTTGAATTGTTTGTCTCAGAATATGGTGTTGATGCACCAATCCAAAGATGGACTCAGGTATGGGATGGCTCATCCATCAACTCATCACTTGTATGCTTTTTCAATTGGATTGTGGATCCAATTTTTAATTTATTGGGAAAAGATAGACATAGGATTCCATATGAAATAAGAAAGGTTTTGAGACCTTGGGATTATGTTCCAAACTGGCCTATATCTCACAATTGGGCTGATTTTTTTCATTTTCGACTACATCACTATCATCAAAGTATATGGTTGTACACAACAACCTCATATCCTCCCTAGGTTTGTCCCCTTGAGGGTTTCATTTTTAGAACTTATCTGACAAATCACTTGGGTTGATAAGGAATTTTTAGAGGGACATAAGAAGGGCACTTTTATCCCTAGATTATGGGTGAGTTTTTATTTCTCCATTGGGAAAAGGGTTTTTGATTTGATAAATGACTTCTTGAAGCAATACAGAATGTCTACAGAACCTCCCAGGTATTGTGATCTAGAACAGCTTGTACAAAAAACTTTGAAAAGAATGACCTCTTGGAAAAAGATTAGAGATAATGAGACACTAGATGATGAAGATGTTGTAAGGAATAAGTTTATGAAGCAAGAAGTCTAGGAAAGGAGAAGGAAATGGAATGACCTCCTTAGGGTAGAATCTGAATGGAAAGAATCAGACAATTCATTCTCTGGTTTTTTCCCTGATCTCCCATATTTACAAATGATAGAGGAAATGCATAAGTACTATGATACTCTAATGGCACAGGTACCACAATTCAGTGCTGAAGATGCACAATCTAAAGGGTCCCCAATTCCTATTTCTTTACATGACCAAGAACATCAGGAATAATAGGAAGAGGAACAACAGAAAGAAGAGCATCAGGAGGAAGAAGAGGACGGTGAGGAAGCTACCTCGGCTAGAGAGCCACCAAGGAAGAAACAAAAGAAAGAGCAAATGATGGTGTAGGAAAGGGAAAGCATGGCCAAGGCCATGATTACTGAGCATGGTAAATATTTCAAAACATTGAAAAGACAATTACAGAAAGAGCCTCAAGTTGAGGGCCAAGTAGATAATCAAATGGTGTTATTTTAAAAGGATGACGAGAGGGTCATGATGGCTAATGAATTCATGAAAGATGATGAATTCTTAAAGTCTGAAGAGTTCAAGAATTTCTTAATTAAGTTGAAACAAAAATACTTGAGACAAGGATTGACTGCAGATGAAGAAAATGAAGATAAAAATGAAGAAATTGTAAGAACACTCCAAGATTATGATCCTGAGAGTGAATTAATCACTGTGTAACAAGCCAAGTTATTAGTACAAAATAGTGGAGTAATGTTGATGTCTAGTTGGGATTTGCAATCCATATTCATCATTGATTAGAACAAGAGGCAAGAGGATCCCCTGTTGAAAACAGAGTTTGAGATGGATGAAGTGTTGAAAGGATCAGGGTTTGATCCTAAATCCAAGACTTTATTTATATGGTCATTGGCCCCTACCACACAAAAGCCCTTGGTCATGACTATCAGAGAGGAAAAAAGGGTAGACAGAAAGATATGGAATTTGCAGAATACTTCAAATACTGAGATAGCATAGGTAGTGACACAAGTATAATTTATGAACCTGGAAAAGGTTGATGACCTATCAAGAAGGTATGAAATGACTTTTGGCCAAATGATGGCCCTAGCAAAAAACATGAAGAGGTGGTGGTTCAAAAGCACACATTATAAGAGGAGATTGCTAAATTGAAAGAGGAATTAATAGAGAGTAAAAGAGAAAAGACTCCAATTCCTGAGGAAATGGATAAATTTGGGACATATGTTGCTATTGGAGCAAAGGATGATTCAACATTGGCAGAAGGCCAATCCAAAGGACTGTCACAGGAGAAAAATATAGATGTTATGTCTATTATAATGCCTATATTGCAGCATAGGATTCATGTTTTAAAATAGAAAAATTACATAGTATATACATTATATGGGTCACTAAAAGAAGCTTCAAAGACAGTTGTAGAAGCCATGATTTTCTTGGAACCCACTTTCAAAGTTTGGTCAGGGCGGGAAAGGATCATGGACAAGTTGAAAACTGCTATGTTATATAGTGATGACTTCCCAGATAAGATATCAGATACCATGAAAATGATTAGTGAGTTGAATGATACATTTGCCTTTTTCAATGGCAAATTTGATTTGATAGATAACAAGCTACATCTATTTCATGATCAATGCCCCTCCCTGATCCTGAAAATTTATGATGAAGCTGGTGTTTTAAAGGCACAATCAGATTGGGTAGCTAGCTTTGATGGCATACTCAAAAGTGAAGATTTGAAGCAATGCCTAGAACAAGATACAAATGCTGAGTATTGCAATGAGTTAATTGATAACCTCTTCAAGATTGAGAGAGATATGGTCAAGTTTGTTTCTGAGGCTAGAACTGCCATTGATGCGAGATGGATATAAGTTGTTGCAAAATTGGAGAAGGAAAATACCTTTGATTGGACCACCATCAAAGAGGTGAATAGGTGGGAGGCAAAGCTGAAAGGATGAGTAGGATACTTTCAATAGCAACAACAAACCTTGTTCAGACTTTCCCAATAGTTGCCACCCATGTTCTGTTACAAATTTTTGTTTCATGTTAGATGCAAAGTTGTTAGAAAATATTTTGTAAATATTTCGCAGTAAGTTTGTAGCTTATTGCATCCTTAGTTATAAAATGATTCCAAGGCTACTGGGAAAGGGGATAGCCATTTCATTTTGAGAATGCAAGTATAATTGTATAAACTCTGGTTCAAGACCAATCAAATAGGGTTTTTTGAAAATTACTATTGAATGTAGCAAACAATTTTGATAATGAATAAAATGAAATCCATTCATAGTTTTTGAAGCATATAATGAGTATTGTGTCTTCATTATGGTGTTTTGAATTTTATTTAAATTGAATATTCAAGGAATGTCCAATTTATGTGTCTGTCAGGCGGATTATGAAATAGTTTTAGGGTTCTTTCAAGGAAAGACTAAAATTGCCTTTGGAATGTTTCAGTAAGATTTACGGTATACAATGAATTTGATGAATTAATTTTTCATATGTGTTAACATAGGTATATAATGTATATCTATGTTTATGTCAGAAGTTGTAGTTGTTTCAAGTTTATGTTCATGATCATGTTGGTGGAAATTGTTCATAAGTGACTCCATGCCCTGGGATTAAGCACTGGCCTGTCTCCATTCGAAATATGTGACTATCACTATTAAAGTTGATCTTTACCTTTATGTGTTGATCTATTTTAGTAAATATTACAGTGATCAACTCATGTAATTCAATTCATATTCTACTAGGATAGTTTAGTGATTTGATTATTCTGAGTTGGAAGGGTAATCCTGCCCGAGTTAATGGAGCTCAAAGTGTAGGAGGTTTAAAAAACTTGTTTATGTTATTTCTATATCTTGCATGGTCAGTGTCTGGGATAAATAGAGTAGGCTCTATGAGAGTATTTTCATATCAGCAAGAAAAGGAACTAACAGAAAATGGCGACTCTATTGGGGAATTTTATCAAGGAATGCATGAAAGGTTAGTCTGATAACAACATTCCATAATATAGATTCCTTGAAATCCTGTTTTTGAAATCAAAAATTTTGTATTGCACTTTAATTGAAATATATCCTCAAATATTATTGTCAAGGTGAATGTTCTTTATTTTATTCCCAAGGTTCTTTGGGTGGTGACTTTGAGTTATTGGTTATAGTGTTTTCAAGGGAAATATTAGCAGATCAAGTGTGTGAAATTTCATTTTGGACAGAATGAGGAATACAAAAGAAAACACAAAAGGTCACTCTCAGGCAGCATTAGAGAGTGACGTTTCCAAAAATTCTAGAAGAAACCATTCTAGGAAAGAGGAACCCTCTAATAATACTTCCTAGAAGCCTAGGTCAGTAGGCCCTAGCTCGTCATTAGGTACTATTCCTGAGAAAGAAATTACTAAACCTCTAAACCCCAAGTCTAACACAACTAGTTATTTTGAGGATATATTAAACCCTAGACCAAATAATGTATATCAAGAAAAGGGGGAAACATCCTCCTATTTCAAGGGTATCCCTTATGAACAGGTTGAAGACCAAAAGGGAAAAAATCAGATGAATATATATGAATCTTCTAGTTCTGATATTGAGGGAGTCCTTAGAGATAATGGCCTTTTAAAGAGGGAATTAGATGAACTGTTACTCATGAAGCAGAAGAATGGTGAGGCTAGAGAGGAAAAAGTTATAAATGCTATCACTAAGAGAGAAAACTTGAAGAAGCAGGTTGCTCAATTAAAATTGGTAGCTCGGGGTGCAAATGAAGGATTTCATGGTTTGAATAAAGAAATTTTTGGAGATGTAGATACGCTGAGAAAAGAATTCCAGGAAAGAGAACACTTTCTTAAGAAGGGTGAACCCAGAGATACAACCCCTATAGTGAGGCAAGTTATTAACTATAAAAGTCAAAAATTTGCTAAGCCTCTGATAGTTACACAAAATGTATCAACAACTAATACTTGGCAAATAGAGGTTGATAAAGGAAAACATAAGATCACTGGCATTAAATTTTCTCAACCTAAAGTTGAAGAGGGTATATCTCAGGACATATTCTCACTTGATTTGGAATTATAAAGGGTGAGAAAGGCCAAAGATGATATTGTAAAACAGTTGGAAAGAGAAAAAGTAGAAGTTGTTGCTGTAGAGATGAAGAAAAGGATTGCCTTCTTGAGTTCCATGACTAATCCAAATATAACAAATAATGCTACTAGTCAGGCCATACCTATATTTAACTCTAATATTCAGACCAGTAATGCCAATACAAATACCCAGACATATAGTGCAGCTCAAGGGGCTACATCACAGTAAGGAACAAGTGGACCCAATAGAAATACTAGCCTCCACAATGTGGGCATTGGTCAGAACATTGGCAATATTGCTCAGAATGCTGGCCAGAATATAGGCTCTAATTTTCAAAGAAGACCTATTCATCTAGAGAGAGATAGACAGTTGTTCTTTGATGGTATCCCTGGCCAACCAAACCTTATTCCTAATGAGGTCAGAGATAAGATTCCCAAATTTAGTGGGAATAATGCCATAACTGGTGAAGAACATTTAAAAGTATTCTCAGATACAATGAATGATTATGAGATTGGAGATGAGGATGCTGTAATGAAATTATTTGTGCAATCCTTAACTGAGGATGCACGAGACTAGTACCGGGGTTTGCCTTATCATAGTATCTATTCTTGGGATGAATTTGTTAGAAGTTTTAAAGAGCAATATGGTGACAAGATAAATTCTAGTTTTATGTTGAATGAATTCAACAACTTGAAAAAATTTACTAATGAAAGCATTGCTGAATTTAATGTAAGATTTCAAAAGGATATGTATAAGTTGTTTCAAGTATTGAGACTAGATGAAAATATATGTGTCACTACTTACTTTAATGCTTTGGATGGAAAAACAACTTATTTTCTTAGGGATAAAGATTGTCAAACCATGAAAGAAGCATATAAGTTGGCTATAAACATAGAAAGGAATAGAAGGGATTCTGGAAAGCTTGGTAAATGGGATGACAATAGACTCTGGAAAGAGTGAAAAACACAGTCTAATAAAAACCCCAAGGAAGAAGATAAGATGGACACATTGGTAACTATGGTAAAATAATTTTTTGCCAAGGTAAACAAGAATGAAAAGGGATTTCAGAATAATAGGCCATAGTACCAAAGATAGGATAAACCTTATAAACTTCAAGATTTCCCTTATAAAACTCAGAGGAAGGATGGGAAACCTATGTCAGAAGAGCATAATGATCCCAAGAACAAAGAGATCCCTGATCCATTAAAAAACAACAGTGCCCATAATGTGGAAAATACTCTTTGGTGCATGGCCTATAATATGCCTCATTCCCCATATAAATGTGCAGTAGCTCAGAGCTTGATGAGTCAGCGTGAAAATGTTGGAACACAAGAAAATCAAGGTGAGAAGAAACCTGCTATAAATATGTGTGCACTTACTATTGAAGATGACAATGGTAGTTAAGAAGAAGAGCTAGAAGAAGATATTGCAATCACAATAAACAATACAAGTACTAAGTTAGAGCATTTTCAACTCAGGATGCCTAATGATGAAGAGATAAGATTTCTAACTATTGTTGTTGTGACACAAGCAAGAAGTTCATACCAGCTAAGGAATAGAAAATTTGATCAAAGTGGAAAGCAACCTAATTCACCTGTCATCACAGAAGTCGTAAATGAAGAAACTACACAAGGTGAACATAAGGAAAATCTAGTTAAGGAAAATAAAGTTACCCCAGTCATGAACAAAAAGAAAAATAGTTAAAGGAAAGTAAAGGCAACATATCCTCTGACAATGTCATGAGCTTACCATCTTTTAACATGAAGCAAGGCTTATCTCAGATGAAAGTCTCTGTCCCTTTAGTTGAGATGTTTAAAATCAAAGAGCACCAAGAAGCAGCCTTATCATTATTATCTAATTTGCCTTCAATACATGATAGTACTATTTTGAGTGATGAATTGAAAGGTGAACAAGAAGAAGAGGATGGAATCCCCATCTGTTTGGGAAATATAGTCATTCAAGAGCCAGATCAGATTGATCCTTTTTATGTTACATTGCTCACAAACAATATGTTGCTAAAAAATTATAGGATGGATTCAGGAGCTTCTGCTAATGTGATGACCTACACTGTTATGAGACAATTGGGTTTAGAGGTGGATACTACTTGTGGTAAATGTTATACCATGGACAATAGGGGAGTACCTGTAATAGGAACTTTGCAAGGGTTAGAGATAAAAATTTCTGCTTACCCTGAGGTCACTTTTAAAATAGATGTTGTGGTTGTGGACTCACCACCCCATTATGGCATGCTCTTATCAAGATAATGTGCTGTAGCCATTGGAGGACATGTACAATTGGATTTTCCTTTTCCTACCATTTTTGTTAATGGAAAAGAAGCAAAATTATTAAGGGAGCCTAGATCTCCTATTTATGTTGAGAAAGTTTAACCAAGCATATTGAATTGCTTTGTGGATGTAGATATCAATAATTTAAAAGTGGAAAAGATTCAGCCATAGTTAAAAAATACAGGTCTTATCATAGAAGAATTGGAATTGCAGTAGCAAGGGCTGTGGTAGATGTATTTTGATGGAGCATGCTCTAGAGAGGGATCAGGGGCTGGTGTTTTGTTTGTCTCTCCATCAGGTATTACCTTCAAATACTCATTCCTGCTATCATCTCAATGTACAAATAATACAACTGAGTACGAAGCATTATTGTTGGGATTAGAAATAGAAATTAAGTATGGCATTAAGTTATTGAGAGCTTTTGGTGATTCAAAGTTAGCTATTTCCCAAATTGGATCAAGATATACTACCAAGAATGATAGGTTGAAACAATATAAGCATGTTGTATGGGATAGCATTGACTTTTTTTATGCATTTTCTATTGAATGGATAGAGAGATCTAAGTATATCATGGCAGATTTTTTGGCTAATGTACCTTTGAAAAATGATGATCTAACACTAGCAGGGATATCTATTGTGGAAACTAAAAAAAGGCCTACAATCCCTAATAATATATATAATTGGCAAGTTTTTTAGAGTGATGAGGATGTCCTCAATTTCATTCAATGTGTAGATAATTATGATGGTCAAGTCATTGACTATAATAATTTGATAGAGATTATTGATGGGAAGGAAACTATTTTTGGCAATAAAATTTTGCAATTGCAAACAAACGAAATCCCTAAGGGATTGACTCAATTAGAGGGATTGTTTACTGATAATTATAGTCATGTGTGTCATAAATCTACTGCCAAGTTGAATGAATTTGAGGAGGTAAACTTGGGATCAGAATGTATTCCTAGGATGTTGTATATTGGAAAGAAGTTGGCTACTCATGTGAGGACTAATTTGATTAGCTTGCTGAAAAGATTCAAACATGTTTTTGCGTGGTCTTATGAAGACCTTAAGGCTTATAGGGAAGATTTATTTCAACATTAAATTCCATTAAAAGATGATATTAAGCCTTTTAGACAAAAATAAATGCCAATCAACCCTTTGTTGGCCCCCAAAATGCAGCAAGAATTGGCAAAACTCAGAGAGGTTGGGATCATAAAACCAATCAAGCATTCTTCTTGGGTGTCTAATTTGGTCCCTGTGAGAAACAAAAATGGAGATATTAGGCTATGTGTTGATTTTAGGAATCTTAATGTAGCCTCATTGAAAGATAATTATTCCTTGTCAAACATGGAGGCCATGCTGCAAAGAGTAACTGGTTGTGATCTTCTATCTATGATGGATGGTTTTTCTAGTTATAACCAGGTGCTGGTTCAAGAATCTGAACAATTCAAGACAACTTTTACTACCCCACGGGGTACGTATATTTATGTAAGAATGCCATCTGGCCTGATGAATGCAGGGGCTACTTTCCAGAGAGCCATTGGTGTGGCTTTCAAGGAATTTATAAATATAATTATGGTAGTATATCAAGATGATTTAACTGCATATTCTCAAAAGGTTGATGATCATTGTAAGCATTTAGAAAATATTTTTACCAATGCCCTGGAGAATGGGATTTCTTTAAATCCAAAGAAGTGTCACTTTGATGTGACTGAAGGTAAATTATTGGGACATATAGTGTCCAAAGAAGGTGTCATGATTCATGCTGAAAGAGTGGAAGCCATTAACAAGGTGTTGCCACCAAAAAATATTAAAGGAGTTCAATCTTTCCTTGGGAAAGTAAATTTTGTGAGGAGGTTTATTGCAAAATTTGCTGAAATAGTAAAACCCATGGTTAAATTGCTGAAGAAGAATACAAAGTTTGAATGGGATAAGGATGCTCAGTCACCCTTTAATGGGTTAAAAATGGCAATTTAGCAGGCTCCTGTATTAAGATCTCCAGATTATGAGAAGCCTTTCTCCATGTTTTCGTTTGCTTCATTTTATACAATTGTTGCAGTACTTTTGAAAAAAGATGATGAAGGCTTTGAACACCCTATAGCATTTTTTAGCATTTTCTAGTAAGTCTATGCAAGCAGCAGAACTTAACTATGAGATAATGGAGAAACAAGCATATGCATTGGTCAAGGCAGTCAAGGTTTTTAGACCTTATATTTTTTGTGCAAATATAATTGCTTATGTGCCACATGCCACAGTAAAAGACATATTATCTCAATCTAACGTTACTGGGAAGAGGTGCAGATGGATTAGCAGGATCCAAGAGTTCAATTTGGAAATTTAGGTTACCAAATTGGTAAGGGGTTTGGTTTGGCCAAGTTAATGAATGATACAAACATGGAGTTAGCCCAAATGAATGATGTACAAACAATAAACATGAACTTTACTAGCATAGAATTGAAATTCTGGTATACTAATATTGTGTTTTTTTTTTTTAAATGCTAAATGCCTAGAACATATCTCAGATAATCAGAAAAGGACTTTGAAATTGCAGGCCCAGAGGAATGTTCTAGTACAAGGTGATTTATTTTGGAAGAATAGAGATGGAATTTTATTATTATGTCTGGATAAATCACAATCTGAAAGGGTCATCAATGAAACACATAGTGGTGTGTGTGGTGGGAATTACTCTGCCAAAACCAGAGCTCACAAAATAATTAGAGTTGGATTCTATTGGCCATGCCTTTTCAAGGACACTCAAGTGTTTGTACAGAAGTGTGAACCATGCCAAAGGTTTTCTGCTAAAATGAAATTTTTAGGAGCCTTACTTTTAAATCTTATGACTGTTGAAGCACCTTTTACCCAATGGGGTTTGGACTTTATTGATCAATTTACAGAAAAATCCAGTGGAGGTCACTGTTGGATTCTTGTGGCTACAGACTACTTCACAAAATGGATAGAGGCAATTCCAACAAAGAGGGAAACCAGCAAGGTAGTAATAGAGTTTTTAATGGATAACATTCTGACAAGATTTGGTGTGCCCACTAAGCTAATTATGAATAATGCCATGTGCTTTAGATTTGAAGAATTTAGGGATTATTTTGAAGAATACGACATTATTTTATCTTACTCTTCACCATATCACCCTCAAGAAAATGGACAGGCTGAGTCCAGTAATAAGAGTCATGAAAATAATTAAGAGGATTTTGGATAAAAATAAAATGTCTTGGCAGTCAAAATTGAAGTTGGCCCTTTGGGATGATAGGGTGATAATAAAAAGAGCAATAGGGGTTCCCTTTTGAAATGGTTTATGGAAATCAGGCAAGGGTGCCTTTGAACAACCTGTTACCACTGTACAAATTTTTGCAGGAAGAAGATTTGGAAGATCAATAACCCATGATGGAAAGAATGGATAAATTGGTGGAACTAGAAGAGATAAGAACAAAAGCTCACAAAAGAAACCTGAAGCTCCAACAACAATCCAAATACTTGTTTGATAAAAGAGCAACTGAAAGAAAATTTCAGATAAATGATATGGTGTTACAATGGAATGCTAGAAAAGAACAAAAGGGCAAACATGGTAAATTTGAGTCATTATGGATGGGCCCATTTGTAATCCAAGAATTTCAAGGTCAAGATTCTTATTTCTTAAGAGACCCTAATGGTGAGATACAAGAATTGCCACTGCATGGACAATTCCTAAAATATTATTTGTCATAAACCTAATTTTTCCATGCATAGTAGATTAGTTTTCCCTATTTTTTAGTGTGGTTTTTGTGTGTTCATGTATAGCTTTGATTTTGCTTATGGTTTGTTTCCCAGAGATTTGGCTTCTAATATCAATTTTGCACTTAACTTTTCCCAAGAAAATTTTTAATTTCCTAGCATTGGCTATTTTCCCATGTATTCTATTTCAAATCCCATGTCTTACTATGCTTGAAAGGTCAAATAGTGGTCAAAAGTCATAAAAGATGCTCTATTTTCAAGTGTTTTCCGCTTAGTCGTGCTGGTCTTTTAACATGTTTTCAAGCTGTGCGAGTGAGCGGTGAGTCATTAAAGAATGTTAATCGCGTAGTTGCGATGTATTTTTGAAGTTGGGTCGTAGGCTTACGGCTGAGCGAGTTGGAAGTTATTCTATTTATCGCTCACTCAGAAGGGATTAAATATTTTAAAAGAAGGTCTGGCGAGTCTTCGATGACTTAAAGTCTTGTGTGTCGCATAGTCACTATGATATTATGTTGTTAACTTTGTGCTCTGCGACTGAGCGAATGTTGTTAGAACGGGTTCAATCGCAAACCCACGTTAGATTTTCATGTATGTTTTTTTTAAAGTCAGCGACTATGCAAGGAAGTTAAGTTGTAGATGTCGCTCACTCGTTGAATTCCTAACTCATATGTATTTTTTAGTGCAAGTAAGTGATCTGTTGTACGAAAGTTGTTAGTTGAAAGCTTGTCGCCAAGGTGTTTTTCAATGTTTTAAAAGGTGTGCGAGTAGGTGATTATGAGATGATTTATGTTCTCGCTCACCCACTGATGCTTTGAAGCTTAAAGAAATGAGCTTGTGAGTATGTGATAAGGAAAAGAAAAGGCTATCACTCACTCACCCATAAATAAAGGAAAAAGGAAAATGCTCAGCGGGTATGCGATTGAAGAAAGAATGTTGGTAACCGCCCACTCGTAGTTGATAAGATAGTTAAGTATTCAATTTCGTGAGTGCGCGATGAAAGAAAAAGTGGGCTGTCACTCACTTTCTCAGGTATAAGGTCAAGTGAAAGAATTCTTGCGAGTGAACGACTGATAGAGAAATGAAAAGTTATTGCTCAGTCACTCATGAAGTAAAATCAGTCCAGAAAGATCAGCGAGCGAGTGATTAAATACATGATTAAGGCACTCACTTAGTCTCGAAGGATTCATTTATAAGGGAATCTTAGCAGTGAGTATGCAATAAGAGAATATGAAGTGGTCATTTCTCACTCGCTAATGCTTATGAGCTGGAGAATCTTGCAGTGCGAATAAGCGGATACATTAAAATATATAAAGAAAGTAGTTGTCGCTCACCCACTGAGGTTTGAAGATAAATCAGAAAGCCAAGGCGAGTGTGTGACCAGAAAATAATGCATGGTTGTATTGAAGACTCACTCACCCGCTCAAGGAAAAAAAATGATAAGTGAGGATCAACAAATGCGCGACTAGGAAATGACTGAATAATAAAGACCATGTCACTCACTTGTAGAGATTCAAATTAGGTAGAATCTTGAGTGGCGAGTCTGTGAGTGATGACAAGAAAAGTGATGTCGCTTACTTGCTCAATTATGAACATAAAGCATCAAGAGATAGAAAGTGCGCTATTGAGAAGTTATGAAGCTGTCAGTTAGGTCATCGCCCAGTCACTAAAGATATAAACCAAGACAAAAATAAATGGTGAGTGTACGACTGGTTAAAGAAAAAGGTCACATTGCTCACTCGCAAGGACTATTCCTAGTGTGAGTAAAGTATAGTGGGTTGCCAAAATATTTACAAGTGGATAGTTTCAGGCTTACGAGTGCAAAAAGAGAAACGTGTACACTCTTTTCTAGCAAGGATCAAATAGTGTGAATTAATGGCAGCATTAGTGATAGAGAGATGATTGCATGACACTGCAAGTGCAATAATTTGGCATTCAAGTGGACAAGACACATGATATAATGGTTATAAGTATGAATGATTAAACTTGATTCTGTACAATTCTTGTTTTCCATATTCTAAGATTATTTGTGAGAGTAAAAGAGCCAGTTTGTCTGAGATAGTAATTTGAAGAAGAAGGATGAGTCAAGCTATCATTCCCACTTTCTCGCAAGGGTCTGAGATGAAGGAGGTTACACTGAAGAAATATGTGGATTTATTTGAGTAGTTGCTGCCCGAAACTTTGAATACAAACAGTGTGAATTGGGATGAATGGAAGGATAGATGGTGCCAATGCAGAAACCCGGTCACCCTGAATTACTCTATTAATACCTTATTCAATTATTTATGGAATAATAGGATTAAATTAGTCCCTATTTTCAATCCATGGGATTTAAATATGGAAAAATTGATTGTGCCTGATGTATATGTTTACATAGGTCTTATTAGGGAACTAGCTAGAAAATATTGCCCAGTAGCTAGGGTAATCATGAAGAAGAATAAAGAAACCCTAGTTTCCATAGAAAGGAGGTCAGTGGAAAAAGCATTTGGAATCACTGTTGCGTTATGCATAGATATTGATTTGAAGAAAATTCAAGCTGACTATGTCAAGAGAGAGCATTTGATTAAGAAGTATGAAATGCCAAAATTGATCCCTAGAGTAGATAGGCACCTGGTAAAAATCCCAAACAATCTCAAACCACCTTTTGACTTATCCCTGTTTCATCACTACATAAAGTGCATGTTGTATGGTTTGAGTAGAGTTTTAGGTTTTGATGGAGATTATACAGTGCATCAAGATATACTCATGATGGCTATGAACATTCAACACCTGGAGGTTAATATCGATTATGACTATGTGGGATACATAGTTGATGCTATTCATAATGCATTGGTGGAGATATAGTCAGATGCCCTAGTGCCTACCTTCAAGCATTACTCTCATTTGATGTATATGATTTTATACTATAACATGGCATCTATAGATAAAGAACTTGAATTGTTTGTCTAAGAATATGGTGTTTGGTGCAGGAGCACCTAGGCTAGTCTCAATTGGTTAGTAAATTCTTGCTTGTACTTGACTCTAGTGAAGTAAAGAGCTTAGTTTAGTTTGTTTTAGGACCTTAGAAGGTCTCTTTCTATGTTGGTTAGGTGCATTAGTCATTAGGACTAAGGTCACAATAATAGCCTTTGTTAGTTGTTTATTTAATTTCTTAAGTTAGAAGCTTAGCTTAGGTGAGAGTCTTAAATGTGTTCTAACACATCTTGTTGTTATAAAGATGCCATAAGGTTATATATGGCTTTGGATCCTTGAGACATAGGAGGTTATAATCCCAAGAATATAGGAACATGGCATATGTAGAAGTTTCCAAATGTTCAAAAGAAGTTGCCTTCAATTTTGCAATTATTGCAAAAGAGTGCATGCCATTCGGGTATGATTGGATTCCCTAAGCTATAGGAGGTTATGATCAACCAAAAGGCCCAAAAATGAAGGAAATGGAATCTAATGATACCTAAGACTCAAACACAAAGTATTATGGAAGCATGTAATAGTTAGGAGGAAAAGTTAATCGAGATCTGCAAGCATTTTTACAAAAAATTACTGGTGTTTTTTTGGACAGTCATACTTAATGGATTGAAGGACTAAAAAAGCTACTGGATTAGTGTTCTATAGGTTTTTTATGAATTTTTTCTTTTGAAGTGTTAGTCATTTTGAGGTCATCTATCTTCTGATTTTCAGTGATCTAGTTCAGGGTGTCTAATTTACTAGTGTTTTGAGTAGTTTAGAGAGTCATGGCTCCCCCATGAAATATAACCGTGGATTATAATCCATATTAGATGGAAATGGTAGATGAGTCATTATTGTATATATTTTTAGGATTTAGGAGTCTGGAAAGTATGAGGAACTATTTTATATGCTAGGCCCTAGGCGAGTTTGTGAAGTCTAGTTAGAGGTTTAGAGGTAGAAAGAGTGCTGAAACATTGCATGGAGGTATGGATTTGTATGAGAGAAGGAGTTTTTCATGAAGTTAAACATAATATCTATCCATTATATGCAGATAGAAGTCTTACTAATCGTTTAGGATTTGGTTTGAACAAGTTTACTATCAAAATCACAGTTCAGTCCTAGAAATTAGGCCTATTAGGCCTCTTGTCCTTGTTTGTAGAAACCCCATGTATGGTCATTGTCAGACCCAGAAAATTTGTGAATGTTTTAAAACTTCCAAAAGGGTATTCTAATCAAGTCTTATTTTTCAAATTTTTTTGGAAATGTTTTGTAAGAAATAGGAAAAGGTGACTGGTTAGGGCTACTAGAATAGGCCTATTTTTAAGGTCAATTCATGAAGATTCATGGAATCCGATAAAAAGATGATTGAAGAACCTTCCAAGATGGATCAAATGGAATAGAAATGGAATTTTTTCATGATGGAGAAGGACCCTACAATGTTGCAGCATGTTTATGGAGATTTTTCACATAGAGCCTTCTAAGTGAGTGTGGAGAAGTTAATCAAAACTAAGGCGTTGATCATTCAAGGTTAAGTTTTCAAAGATTGAATCTTATTGAAGAGTTGGAATAGGTCTTAGTTAATGATCTAAGCCTATTTTAAGATCCTAAATAGTAATAGGATTCTAGGAGGCAAGTGAAGTCTATTGGAGGGTATGAAAATAAGCCTTGAAGTTTATCATACATCAGTGTTGATGCACCAATCCAAAGATGGACTCAGGTATGGGATAGCTCATCCATCAAATCATCATTTGTATGATTTTTCAATTGGATTGTGGATCCAATTTTAAATTTATTTGGAACAGATAGACATAGGCTTCCATTTGAAATTAGAAAGGTTTTGAGACCTTGGGATTATGCTCCAAACTGGCCTATATCTCACAACGGGGCTGATTTTTTTATTTTTTGACTACATCACTATCATCAGAGTATATGGTTGTACACAAACACCTCACATCCTCCCTAGGTTTTTCCCTCTGAGGGTTGCATTTTTAGAATTTATCTAGCAAATCACTTGGGTTGATAAGGAATTTTTACAGGGACATAAGAAGGGCACTTTTATCCCTAGATTATGGGTGGGTTTTGATTTCTCCATTGGGAAAAGCATTTTTGATTTGATAAATGACTTCTTGAAGAAATACATAATGTCTACAGCAGTTCCCAGGTTTTGTGATCCAGAACAGTTTATACAAACAACTTTGAAAAGAATGACCACTTGGAAAAAGATTAGAGATCATGAGCCACTAGATGATGAAGATGTTGTAAGGAATAAGTTGATGAAGCAAGAAGTCCAGGAAAGGAGAAGGAAATGGAATGACCTCCTTAGGGTAGAATTTGAATGGAAAGAATTAGACAATTCATTCTCTGGTTTTTTACGTGATCTCCCATATTTCCACAGGATAGAGGAAATACTCAAGTCCTATGATACTCTAATGACACAGGTACCACAATTCAGTGCTAAAGATGCATAATCTAAAGGGTCCCCAATTCTTGTTGCATTACATGACCAAGAACATCAAGGACAATAACAAAAGGAACAACAAAAAGAAGAGCATCGGGAAGAAGAAGAAGAATAGGCCAGTGAGGAAGCTACCTTGGCTAGAGAGCCACCAAGGAAGAAACAAAAGAAAGAGCACAAGATGGTGCAGGATAGGAAAAGCATGGCCAAGGCCATAACTAATGAGCATGGTAAATATTTCAAAAAATTGAAAAGATAATTGCAGAAAGAGCCTCAAGGTAAGGGCCAAGGAGATAATCAAATGGTGTTATTTGAAAATGATGACTAAAGGTTCATGATGGCTAATGAATTGATGAAATATGATGAATTCATAATGTCTAAAGAGTTAAAAACTTTCTTAATTAAGCTGAAACAAAAAGACCTGAGACAAGGATTGACTGCAGATGAAGAAAATGCAGATAAAAATGAAGAAATTGTAAGAACACTCCAAGATTATGATTCTGAGAGTGAACTAATCACTGTGGAACAAGCTAGGTTATTAGTACAAAATAGTCGAGTAATGTTGATGCTTGGTTGGGATTTGCAATCCACATTCATCATTGATCAGATCAAGAGGCAAGAGGATCCCCTATTGAAAATAGAGTTTGAGATGGATGAAGTGTTGAAAGGATCAGGGTTTGATCATAAATCCAAGACTTTAGCCAGATGGTCATTGGCCCCTGCCACACAAAAGCCCTTGGTCGTGACTATCAAAGAGGAAAAAATGGCAGACATAATTATATGGAATTTGCAGAATTCTCTGGATATTGACATAGCGCAGTTAATGACACAAGTATCATTTATGAACTTGGCAAAGGTTGATGACCTATCAAAAAGGTATGAAACAAATTTTGGCCAAATGATGGCCCTAGCAAAAAAACATGAAGAGGTGGTGGTTCAAAACCACACATTAGAAGAGGAGATTAATATATTGAAAGAGGAATTAATAGAGAGTAAAAGAAAAAAGACTCCAATCCCTGAGGAAATGGCAAAAGTTGGGACAAATGTTGTTATTGGAGCAAAGGATGATTCAACATTGGCAGAAGGCCAATCCAAAGGACTGTCACAGGAGAAAAATATAGATGTTATGTCTATTATAATGCCTATATTGCAACATAGGATTGATGTTTTAAAATAGAAAACTGACATAGTATATACATTATATGGGTCATTACAAGAAGCTTCAAAGATAGTTGCAGAAGCCATGATTTTCTTGGAACCCACTTTCAAAGTGTGGTCAAGGAGGGAAAGGATCATGGACAAGTTGAAAATTGCTATGTTATATAGTGATGACTTCCCGGATAAGATATCAAATACCATGGAAATTATTAGTGAGTTGAATGATACATTTGCCTTTTTCAATGGCAAATCTGATTTGATAGATAACAAGCTGCAACTATTTGGTGATCAATGCCCCTCCCTGATCCCAAAAATTTATGATGAAGCCGGTGTTTAAAAAGTACAATCAGATTGGGTAGTTGGCTTTGATGGAATACTCAAAAGTGAACATTTGAAGCAATGCCTAGAAAAGGATACAAATGGTGAGTATTCCAATGATTTAATTGATAACCTCTTCAAGATTGAGAGAGATATGGCCAAGTTTGTTTCTGAGGCCAGAACTACCATTGATGCCAGATGGATAGAAGCTATTGTGAAATTGGAGAAGGAAAAGACCTTTGGTTGGCCCACTATAAAAGATGTGAACAGGTGGGAGGCAAAGCTAAAAGGATGAGGAGGATACTATCAAGAGAAACAACAAACCTTGTTCAAACTTTGCCAATAGTTGCCACTCGTGTCCTGTTACAAATTTTTGTCTCATGTTAGTTGCAAAGTTGTTAGAAAAGATTTTGTAAATATTTCCCAGTAAGTCTATAGCTTGTTACATCCTTAGTTATAAAAGGATTCCAAGGCTACTAGGAAAGTGGATAGCCATTTAATTTTGAGAATGCAAGTATAATTGTATAAACTCTGGTTCAAGACCAATCAAATAGGGTTTTTTGAAAATTACTGTTGAATGTAGAAAGAAATTTTGATTATCAATAAAATGAAATCCATTCATTGTTTCTAAAGCATCTAATGAGTATTGTTTCTTCATTGTGGTGTTCTAAATTTTATTTAAATTGAATATTCAAGGAATGTCCAATTTATATGTTTGTCACGCGGATTATGAAATAGTTTTAGGGTTCTTTCAAGGAAAGACTAAAATTGCCTTAGGAATTGTATCATCTTAAAATGGAAGCACTTCCATTTGGATGAGTTTACCACCCTTGTTTAGTATGTTTGCATAATAGATTTGCATTTTTACATGTTTAGGTGAAATTAGGGTTAGGATCTTGTGGATCCTCCTGGATTTCTCCTCTCCATGGCTCTTCTTTCTAGGTAGGGCCTATGTATTGGTAATCCTAGGCCTCATCTTACTCTCTATCTAGGCATTTTAGGCCTTCTTAACACTCTAACTTATTCCCCCACCTTCCTAGGTCCCCGATTGACCTGGGAGCCTTTCTGTCACATCTTGCTGACCTGCCTGAAAACTCAGGAAAGGGCCAAGGTCGATCCTATCCTAGGACAGGGTTGAGGTTGACCCTGTCCTAGGTTAGTGTTGAGGTTGACCCTCTCCTAGGATAGGGCTGAGGTTGACACTGTCCCCTGATAGGTGTTGGTTCCCATTTCCAGATCTAGAGCTTATCGGGGTCCGAAACATGAAATAGGTCCCCGGGTTCGGATGCGGAAGTGTTTTCTCCGATATTTGAATTAATATGTTTTCTCCTTAGTTGGAAAATGTGATTGGACCATGATTCAAGGTTAAATTTTAATTTGGATCCATTGCATTTCCCTAGGAGACCTATATTGAAATCTCTATATAAACACTCTCTGTTGGCTTCATTTGATCATGAAATGAGATGAAACGAAATCGGGAGATTACATGATGGAATGAGGAGGCAAGCAAGTAAGAGGATGATATAGAAGGACAAGCTAGGAGGACATATCATCATCTTCAATCAAAATCATTCTTCAAAGGCAAGTTATTGTGGATCTTCATTGAAGCAAGAAGGATTTCTTTCTAGATCTACCATCTCCAACATTCAAGCATTCAAAGGACATTATCATGGGGTAGCAATTATGGATTGTGAGTTGATAGGAATACTTTAGCCTTGGGGGCTTGGTATGCTTTCTTTATCATATTCAAATCTATGCATTTCTTTCTCATTTCCATGTTATGTTAGGATTGTTAATCTAGAAGATTAGATCTTGATATTGCATGTTCAAAAGACTCTTTCCAAAGAGCAACACGCACACAATATACATTCTATATACTTGGCTATTTGTGGAGGTGGAAACCACCAAAACAGGGGTTTGACTAAGGCAAAACCCTATATAGCCACCACAAAACCCCCTTTTCAGATATTTGTAGGTGCAGGACAGAGGATCTGAGGCCAGATCTGGATACCCTTTTTGGATTTCTTTTAGACTGTGCGAACAGGGACGCTTTCAGAGTTGAGCAGATCGAGTTGGAAAAATAGGTACAGGGTCAAACTTTTTCATAAGATGACATCAGAATGGAAAAAGATTTATCCAGGTTTTTTCCATCTCTCTGTTCCAATTCGGTATCAACTATCAGCATCTCCAGAAATAGTCTATAGAACTCAGAAAATGAATTTTTTGAGATCTGCTATGTCATGAGGTAGGCATCTTATCACATATTTCTTTACATGCTCTTTTCCATCCTTTTGATCAATATAATTAAACATAATATCTTAAATTTGGACATAGGATTTCCCTTCATTATACGAATCTTATTTAGGAGATCTAGGACATTCAAAAACCCTCCAAATTTAGATCTTACATTTTGGTGAACCCGCGATAGACAACTCTTTCTTTTTGGTGTTAGATTTACATTTCATATTAGATCTTGCATGAACATAGAAATAGATTTCTTATT
>MU223145.1:88912-100942 GCA_018584345.1 Thuja plicata
TTCTTTTTGGTGTTAGATTTACATTTCATATTAGATCTTGCATGAACATAGAAATAGATTTCTTATTTTCTTGCATTTATATTTCACAAAAATATATAAAAATTATAAAATTACCTTTAAAAAAATAAATATACAAAAACATTTACATTTTTCATGCTTGTAGTACTTTCTTGTGTTCAACATGTATGATTTTTGTTTTGAATACTTTGATGAGGATTTTGTGGTACAAAATGATAGATCCCTTAATGAGGTACATGGAAGTGAGAATGAAAATGGTTGAAATGAGATCCCCATGGATCCTATTTCTATTTCATCCTCCTCCATAACTTCTTCAATTGACCTTTACCATAGGATATATGCATGGTTACCTTCATATTCCTCTATTTGCAACATTGAGAAACCTACGACACTCTTTCCTAAACCTTTGATGATAGTAAAAGGGTGTCCTCCAATGATTATTAAGGGTAAAGATAGAGACCCTTTGGATTTCTTTGATAACACAGATTCTATTTCGCATGCTTACCGCACACGGAATAATCCTCAACCTACTATCCCAGCAACTTTACCTCCTTCTCAACCCGTGCTTCCTCTAGCACCTAGGTTACCTTCTTCCTTTAACGAATATGACTTAGTGGAATAGTTACGCGTTACTCTGGCTAAGATCTCTTTATGGGAATTACTTCAAAATTCTCCTACATATCATGAGGCATTTCAAAAAGCTTTATCTACTCTTCCTGCTCTGCCTCCTAACCAAGAGAATATTAATTTATTTCTAGAGTGCATGCATACTATTCCTTTTGTACCTCCTATTGTGTTTTGATGAAGATTTACCTACTGTTGAGGTGTAGAATCAATATGATGCTCTTATGGTTGTTGTCTCTATTAATCAGAGTATGATTCGTAGAACATTGATTGATAATGGATCTAGGCTTAATGTTTGTAGCATGGATATGCTTAAGGTAATTAAAGCCAATCTTACAACTTTTCAACTGGATAACATCCCTGTTCGTGGATTTGACAATATTGCAAAGAAAACCTTGGGTATCATTACATTACCTATTAAAGTTTGTCCTGTGCTTCTTTACACTCCTATCCATGTTATGCCTGGATCACTCAATTATAACCTTCTATTGGGAAGACCTTGGTTACATACTATGCATGTGGTTCCTTCTACTCTTCAACGCAAGGTTAGGTTCATTTATAACAATCTTATGTACACACTACATGCGGATGATGCACCAAACCCTTGCCTGAATGCAGAATATGCTAAGGTTCCCAAACCTATTCAACCAATCAAACAACCTGAACAACCCCCTGAGGTTAAACAAGATGAGATTCCATCCTCTTCCTTGACAAAAAATGATTGGGGAACATTGGATTTCAATCCTACCTTTATAGGAGAATATAAGGTATCGAATTTGGAATTTATGAAAGAACAAACTGAGTTTGAAAAACAAGTCTTTATTCCTTCTCCGCTTTCTGAGGAATTAAAGAGTAACTTTGTTGCTTCTTCTCATAATGAAACAATTGAGACAATAAAACTAGATTGTCATGACATTGTGACATATGCCACTCCTTTAACTCAATCTGATATGGCCAATAGGTATGGTTCTGGTTATCACTTACTCAAGAAATCAAGATTTAGTGGGAAAAGTTGTGGTAAGTATGAACAAGGTATACAAGTACCCCTGGATAATGACGGTTGTGATTATACCTATGGATTAGGATTCAATCCTTATAGGCAGCCCTCGATTTTTCCTCTTAATGTTAATCATATTTGTGGTGGAAATTTGAAATTGGTTAATCTGTTTCTCCTAGACATGGATCAAAAACCTAGGTTGGATATCTTTCCTGAGGATGAAGCCCTCACTAATTTTTTAGGGGCTTATCAAGATCTACCTACATTTCATCATAAATGAAGGAAATTGTATTGCCTCAACAATGAAGCCTACTTTGGAGAACATAATGAATCGATATTTCCCCTCTACCAATAGATTCTCCTATATAAAGAAATGTATTAATAACTGAGACTATTGATGTTCAAGTGGATGAGAATGATGTTGAAAAAAAATCAAAATTGGGAAATGTTTGTATCAAGATGAACATGATCAACTGGTTTCTCTTTTTCTTGAATATAAGGATATCTTTGCTTGGACATATTCAGTCATGACTAGTATAGATCCCAAGATTGTCACTCATAATATTGTCCTTAAACCCAATGCTAAACTGGTAAAACAAAATATTTGTAAGATGAATCCTGGCATCGCTTTACTTGTTAAACTGAAATTGAAAAATTATTAGGTGCTAGATTCATTTGCTCTATCAATTATTCCGACTGGATTTCCAACATTGTGGTTGTTTCTAAGGGCAAAACTAAAATAAGAATGTGCACTAATTTTCATTATTTAAACCAAGCATCTTTAAAAGATGACTTCCCGCTACCTAATATTGACATGATTGTGGCTTCCACAGTAGGTCATGCGTTGTTATCTTTTATGGATGGATTTTCAGTTTATAATCAAATCTTCATTCTTGTTGAGGATCAACTTAAGATGACATTTATTACACCTTGGGGAACATTCTGTTGGGTCATGATGCCATTTGGACTAAGAAATGCTGGAGCTACTTATCAATGTGCCATGAATTTGATTTTTCATGATTACATTCATAAGATTTTGGAAGATTATGTAGATGATATCTTAGCAAAATATATACAAAGAGAGGATCATGTGTTTATTTTAACACAAATATTTGATAGAATAAGGAGTTACAATATGAGGTTAAATCCTAAGAAATGTGCTTTTGGAGTTGATTCGGGCAAGTTACTAGGACTTATTATCTCTAAATGAGGCATAGAAGTTGATACTGAAAAGATTGATGCTATTGTTAACATGCCTCCTCCTAAGAATATTTCTCAATTGCATAGTTTACAAGGTAAAATACAATCCATTCGTCACTTTGTTTCTAACTTAGCCGATAGGACTGTTCCTTTCACTTCTTTACTTAAAAAAGATAATATCTTTTCTTGGAATCAGGAATGCAAAAGATCTTTCAAACAATTCAAAGAATATCTCGCTAATCCTCCTATCTTACAACATACTCAATTCAATAAACCCTTTTATCTATATACTTTTGCCACTTCCAATGCAGTGAGTGCATTGTTAGCTCAACATGATAATGACAGCAAGGAGCAACCAGTATACTATATTAGTCAGACCTTGTTATATTATGAAACATCATATACTCAACTAGAGCGACAATGCTTGGCTTTAGTTTATGCTTGTTAGAAACTCTAGCCTTACTCGCTCAATGTTGAAGTCAATGTGATTGTTAAATTCAATCCCCTAAAACATCTTTTCTCAAAATAGATCTTTCCGGTCGATTAGTAAAATGGGTAATGTTGCTCACAGAATTTGATCTTAATTTTATTCTTCAAAAATCAATTAAAGGACAAGCTTTAACTGATTATTTAGCTAAATCTCCTTGTCCTCATGCTAATACAACTATTACCTTAGTAGAATTCCCTGATGAGAATATATTTGCGATCAAACAAGATGATACTTGGGAGTTATATTTTGATGGCTCTAGGTGCAAAATAGGCTCTGGGGTGGGCATCATCTTGATCCCTCCTACAAAGAAACCCATTCCTCTATCATATAAATTAAGTTTTCCTTGTACCAACAACATTGCGGAGTATGAAGCTCTTATAGCTGGTCTACGAGCAACTTCATCTCTTCACATCCAAAACCTAGAAATTTATGGAGATTCACAATTGATTGTAGAACAAATCAAGGGAGGTTATCAAACTAAGAATGATAAAATGGCACAATATCAAGATTTATCTCTAGATATTCTTTCACAATTCTCTTCTTATAGCATACACACTTTACCTAGAAAGGATAATCGACATGTAGACGCCATGGCAAGCGCGGCTTCCTTGGTTTGTCTTGAAAATAATGATGAAGACTTTCAATTTACTATACACACTCTTAAACTTCCTAAAATTTCTGATCAGACTACTGTTAATTGTTGTAATTTGCATTTCGGAGAATGGTATTCACATATTTTTCATTTTCTGAAAGATAATACTTTTCCAGAATCAACAACAAGGAACACACGTAATCGTATCAGAAAGATTGCATCCTGTTATATCATTTTAGGAGAAACCCTTTACAAGTGTTCTTATGATGGATTACTATTAAGATGTCTTAACAAAGCCGAAGTTCCTATGGCTTTAGCAGAAGCTCACTCTGGTTCTTGTGGGGGACATTTTGGTGGGAAATCTTTGGTTAACAAACTCCTTAAAATGGGATATTATTGGCAAACAATGGAACAAGATTCCTTTACATTTGTCAAGAAGTGTCCTCAATGTCAACAACATGGTAATTTAATTCATGATCCTTCTCATGAGCTTCGTAATCTAGTTGCTTTGTGGCCTTTTAGAATTTGGGGTTTTGACATTATTGGAAAAATTTCCCCAGCTTCTTCTCAAGGGAATACATACATTCTCACCGCTACAGATTACTTTACTAAATGAGTAGAAGCTATTCCTCTTCATTCTACTACTGCCGATGTTATCTATGATTTCATCCTTAATCATATTATAGCACAATTTGGTATTCGTTCAATGATAGTTTCGGATAATAGTTCATCTTTTAAGAATAAAGAAGTCACAAAATTCATGGAGAAATATCATATACAACATAGATTTTCTACTCCTTATTATCCTTAATCTAATGGTCAAGCTGAAGCATCGAATAAGGTTATTGAACAAATATTAAAGAAAATAGTTAACAAACATGCGAAAGATTGGCATACACAACTTACCTATACCTTGTGGGCTTATCGGACTAGTGTCCGTACAGCCATTGGCACCTCACCTTACAATATTGTTTGTGGAACTGATGCCATCATGCCTTTGAAACTGGAAATACCTTCTTTACGTGTTTCATTTCATGGGCTCATTGACAAGGATACTTTCCAGCAACAATGATTACAAGAATTAGAAATGTTAGATGAACAATGCATAAATGCTTTGGAACACATTAAAGATTATCATAAATCACTCCAAAAACAATATAATCATAAGGTGATTGAACAAAATTTTTCGGTAGGTGATTTAGTCCTATATGAGAACCAAAGAATTGTGAATGCTCTACCAGGTGAAAAAGGAAAATTTAGTCCAAATTGGCTTGGACCCTTTGTTGTAATTGAGGATTTCACATCGGGTGCTTATAAAATTGCTGATATGAATGGTGTTCCTCTCAAGGAACCTATTAATGTTATGCATCTCAAACAATATTATCCCTAATTTATCTTTTCTTTCTTTATGTATGTATGTGTTCCTTATAAAATAATTATTTTATAAGTTATGTAAATTAGAATGCATTCATACATTTCTTCCTTCTTTCCTTTATTAAGTTTTATGCATGGATGAAAGTAAGAGTAATCAATCATAGAACTAATTTCTCTCAAAACAAAGTTTTCTTTATATTTAAACTTTTCAGATTTTGGTACATATATGGCACAAGTGCCATATCTATCAGTCTCTCTCCCTATGCTCTAAAGGTTGGTGGCTCCCAGCTCTCTCGGATCTATGATGTGAGGCTGAGGATCTTAAAATGGTAGTCCGCGAGCGACTCCTCGACATGCTCATCTCCTAGATCTTCTCTCGGGCTCTCTCTAGGTTGGCCGTCACTTTCTCTTCTCTTTCCTTGCACATCCTCAACTCTCGCTGGACACATAGGAAGATATATGCATGTCTTTCAGGATCACTTTGTCCTAGAAGGGAATCTCTCTCACCAGCTAGCAGTCGGTAGGATAGGCATGTATCCTTTAGAACCTCAAACACAAAGCTCCTCCACTCCGCTATCCTTCCTACAAAATTCAAATATAAAACTTCTTTAAATATCTATTCTAATCAAAATCTTTGTTCAAAAACATTCTAATAAACTATGTCATACCTGGATCCCCTGCCTGGGCATCACTAAAGGATCTGGATGGTGGGGGGCATGGAATGACTACTCTCTCCTTGTTCCCTCAGTCTAGGCCTCGGTGGTGGTGTCTCTATATGTGCTCTGTTGGTTGCATTTCATGTTTTTTGCTACTTTACCTTGTTCCTTGCCTTGCTCTCTGCGAGTTTTCAGGTTTTCATGCTTAAACCTTGCCTAAATTGTCAAAATCCTGAAAAAACCCTAAAGCCTAATGTTAAATGATGTATTTGAAACCCTTAGCCATGTCTTATGTTTTGTCATTACCTTTTTCAGTCACCTCAAGACATGTGCTTTAAGTTAGGTCGCTTGATCGCGTTACCCAGATCGAATATGCCAAAACATCTCCCGACTTAGCTTTTCCTTTATGTCGCATTTTCTCTTTAAGAAATGGAATATTCCTTCAGTGTCTCGAGACTTAGCGATATCTCTTTAGTCAGGTTGTCACTTGAACTTCATGTTATAAATCTTTATAGGAATGGGACCCACTTCAGTCGAGTGATCGCGAGACAGGTCAAGAAGTCAAAGAAATGTTATCCAACTTTGCGATTCACTTCATGTCGCATGATCGCTGGATCAAGCCATGGCAAACAGTTCAAATTTTCTTTAGTCGCATGGTCTCGTGATCTAAAGACAGTTAAAGGATAACGGTTCCGATTCAGCGACTAACGGTTTGATGTTAGTGATTTCCCTCAGTCAGGATGTCGCTAGAGCAGGGCGATGACTCAGTTTTTCAGAATGCATAAAGTGGACCAAAGAATAGATGACATCTGTCATGAAACTAGTGGTTGTCGGGAGGTCGCCAGAAGGAGGAAAGGGATCAAGCGATAAGGAGACTAAGGTGTTTTCACCCTTAGTCGCAAAGTCTCCTGATGACTTAAAGGCATGAAGAAATGTAAGGTGATTAAGCGAAAACCGTGCGATGAAGGAATGAAGAGATCTGACGGTGGTCGTGAAGTCTAGAGATAAAAGTGCCCCAGGGAAAATGGTGCAGGGCACCTCATGCTATGGTTTTAATTTTCTTTTTGTTTATTTTGGATGTAATAATCAGGAATGGTTTACATTTCCCTGAATTAGTCCATTTTTGTATGGTCAGGAATCTGTTGGTATTTCTATCAACCGCGGGTTCTTAGTCCATTGGACTATTTTTGCCTTGTTTTTTTTTCTTTTCAAAGTTGTTTGGTGTTTAGTTTGTTTCGGTGTTTTGGGGGAATTAATGTTGTTTACATCTTTTTGGTGGGCACCGATGGTAACATATGGGTACCATCTTTTAGTTGTTTTCTCAACGGTCTCAACTGGTTTCCAATCAGTTTGAGTACCGTTCTTTATTTTTAAAACTCCATGTCCAATCGATGATTGAGACAGAGATCCACGAAGCAATTTGAATGAAACACAATCAGCAGTTCTGAGTATGTCATTCTGTTCATGATTTATTTGCAGATGTTCTATTTTTAGATTAAAACAGTGATTGAAATTAGGGAATGCGGAATGATTGCAAATCTGGTGTAAACGTATTTGAAACTATTTTATTCTTTATCTATACACTCGGACTGAAATAATTATTTGGATTCATTGGTTCAATCTTAAGTTTGAATGTTGGACAACATCGAGTCTTCGTGAAATAAAGTTAATGTGTAAATTTCATCTGTGGTAATCATTCGATAAACGACACCAGTTGCTGGGATATGTAACCATTCCACATTTGTAAAGTTTGTGGGATTTGTAAAACAAATAAAAGAAGGTTCGGGTAGGCAGTAATAGGAAATTTTCATTTCATTTGGTTATGAAAAATTGATCCCGAACTGTTCTTTCACCGCGGAAATTACAATGCCGATAGGTGAAGAACAGTTTAGGGTAAATAATTCCAACACTTGCGATGTTCAGAATTGTTGAAGTAGGAAATGCTTCAAAGACAAATGTTTAACGGAAACCACACAATCACAAAACATCTTGTTGCATTAAATGGTCGATGTTCACAGAGATCTTCAGTTACAACATTTAAATCTCAGCGTGCCCTAGCGGGTGTACAGATTCAATGATTAACACCGTAGACAAATGTTCGAATAGGAAATGGAATACAACCATTGAAGAGAATTTGTGGGAAGCATTATAAACTGAATCTAAAGCCATTGTTCATTGAACTAGTGATTAACACACCAAATGACATCAGGTTCTAAAACTTAGTAAACCAGTTGAAGTCAAAACCTAGTCTGATCAACTAGAGATTTGAATTCCTGAACGCGATTAAGTTATTGTTGAATATTGATGTTGTTTAGTAGTGTTATAAGAAGAACAGGGGAAGGAGTCAAAATCAATGAATTTGTGTGAAGCCACCATGAATTCATCGAAGACATATGTATGTTCAGAAAACAGTCAGCAAAGGTTTCAAATTTAAAAGTTTGCTTAGTAACAGAATCTCTGTTGGAAGTAAGATACATAAATAGAGTTTGAAAATAGTGCTTTCTTGTGGCCGAAACAGAGTTTGGGAAAAATAGTTTTCTTGTGATTTGAAACAGAGTTTGAAAAGAAGGTTGACAGATAGTCAAACAAAAACAACAGAACTTGTTCTGTGTCGAACCAATAGTAGTAGATGATTGGGATTTTGAAGATTGAAAATTCACTTTATAATAGTAAAACTATTCTGGTATTTCAACCATTCAATAAATTTCATTTGATTTACTAAATGCTAGAAGATCATAACAGAGGAAGTAGACTGAATTTCTTACTTTGATTTGAGTATCATTTTATTTGTTTGGGCTAACCAAGTTTAGCGTTGTAGCACTCTGCATCAGAAAAAGTCCTTCCGACTCAGCGATTAAGGTATGTCGCGAGGTCGCTGTAAACAGAGAAAGGGTACCTTTTCAGTAAAAGATTAAGTTAAACTTATCACCCGACTCAGTGACTAATGGTTGTCATGTAGTCTTGAAAAAATAAATGAACATCCAGCGACTTAGTGATAACTATGAAATGTTAAATGGTAACAGTTTGTCGCGAAGTCTGGTGAACAATGATGAGTTAAGGTTAACTCCATGCGACTTTAGTTTCACCATTGTCGCCTGATCACTAGAAGGACTTGGGTCACGTGATCACTGGATCAAGCCATGGCAAACAGTTCAGTTTTTCTTCAGTCGCGTGGTCTCGTGATCAAAAGACAGTTAAAGGATAACGGTTCTGATTCAGCAACTAACGGTTTGATGTTAGTGATTTCCCTCAGTTGGGATGTCGCCAGAGTAGGGCGATGACTCAGTTTTTCAGAATGCATAAAGTGGACCAAAGAATAGATGACATCTATCATGAAACTAGTGGTTGTCGGGAGGTCACCAGAAGGAGGAAAGGGATCAAGTGATAAGGAGACTAAGGTGTTTTCACCCTCAGTCGCGAAGTCTCCTGATGACTTAAAGGCATGAAGAAATGTAAGGTGATTAAGCGACAACCGTGCAATGAAGCAGTGAAGAGATTTGACGGTGGTCGCGAAGTCTGGAGATAAAAGTGCCCCAGGGAAAAAGTCCTTCCGACTCAGCGATTAAGGTATGTCGCGAGGTCGCTGTAAATAGGGAAAGGGTACCTTTTCAGTAAAAGATTAAGTTAAACTTATCACCCGACTCAGCGACTAATGGTTGTCATGTAGTCTTGAAAAAAGAAATGAACATCCAGCGACTTAGCGATAACTATGAAATGTTAAATGGTAACGGTTTGTCGCGAAGTCTGGTGAACAATGATGAGTTAAGGTTAACTCCATGCGACTTCAGTTTCACCGTTGTCGCCTGATCGCTAGAAGGACTTGGGTCAGCCGAGGTAAAGGAATTACATTGTCGCCTATTCTGGAGATCAGACCATGGTTAAGAAAAAGTGCTCGCAACAAAGAGACTTAATGAGGTCGCGAGGTCGCCTGATAACAAGATCTAAGAAATGCGGCGCCAAGTGGATTACATGACAGAAAGATCACCTGGCGGCCAATCAGATACATGAATTTTTGATTACTATGCACAAAAGGTAGCTGAGATGTATGACAAAGGACAAATCAGAGGGTGCCATGTCAGCTGTCTTAACCATTTTATGATTGCACCAAAAGATACATGATTTAAATTTGATTTTCTGTCACCTCACGCAACTATGGCTAGGTTTTTGAAAGCTCACGACATATCAACTTAATGGCAGAACTGACGTTTCTAAATTTTGAGCCATGTACTCTGAATCCTGTGGCTATAAACAGGGGAGTGTGCATTCATTCTTGTTCACCAAGTTTATGATTTCAGAGCTAGATTGTTGTTTCAGCGAAAAGTGATACTCAAGAGCTGTTACAGTGTTCTAAGGTGATTGAAATTTCTAAGAGATATAGAGAGTTGTGCTTAGATTTGATTCAATATCATTCAGTCAGAGATTCAAGTGCTTGCAAAGATGAGTACTGCTATGAGCGTTGCATCTACAAGTGGAGGCAGTGGAGAGGAGCAAAAAGGAAAACACAGCTTCTCAGACGAGTTTCTGCAACTGCTGCCAGGTTCAACACAGAACTGAAAGATTGATGCTGGTGAATTCAAAGATGATTTCAAAGACATCAGAGATGCTGTAACCCTGGGTACAATAGGTTATTCTTTGTTTACTTATTTCTATAAAAATTTGGATAAACCTATCCGTGTGTCAAACCCTTGGATATCTGGTCTGGGTAGGTTATTGGTGCCTGATGTATTTCTGGATGTTGACCTATTTTTGGACCTGGCTAACCATTATGATGTACTCACAAAGACCATCAAAAGGGAGGATGGCACTAACTTTCTTGTTTTAAATAGAAACTCTTTCATGCAAGCATTTGGCCTATTTAGCACCATGTCAACCAAAATTGACATGAAGAAGCAGGAAAAGAGATATAGCAATAAGCCTGGTGTTGCTAGGGGCTTATTGAAAAAGCATATGCCACAAGAGATAAGAGATCATGTGGGTCCCAAGGCTGAACCCTATCCATATTATTTCAAGGACCTGCACTTCTATATCAAATACAATGCCTATGCTCTGTGCAGAGTATTAGGAATAGATGGAGATGCTGAGAGAATAGGTCATGGCATCTTGATAATGGTCTTGGACCTGCAGGAAATACACCCTAGCACAAGTTATGATTATATCCAGCATATAATCGATGAGATGCATGAAGGGTTCGTTGCAACACAGAAGAATCTGAAAAACCCTAAGGAGAAGGAGCCAAAGTTCTTGCATTATTCAGTTTTAATGCACCTGCTCCTATACTACAACTTCACAATCATGGATCCCCATAATTTGTCTCCAGAAAGATTCTTTCAATCACATCCAAATCCTATCCAGTTTTGGGTTAGGGTTTGGAACTTTACTTCAAGAGATTGTGACTTTTGTGCTTTTGAGAATTGGATTGTGTTTCCAATAATAAAGAGTCTGGGAATCAGAAGGACCAGGATTGCCTTGAAGGTCATACAGATGCTAAGACCTTGTGAGTATCTAGAGAATTGGCCTAGAAATCACAATTGGGGTGATTTCTATCTAGAAGAGAACTTCACCATTTTCAGAGTGTATGGGTGTGTTCATCCACCCCATATTTTATGTTATCATGTACCAATGAGAGTTGCTGCCATGGAATTCATCTGGCAGCTAATGTTGACTGATAATGAGCATTTTGCTTCACACAAGAAGGGGACCATAACCTCTAGGCAATTTAAGATTGCAAATTTCACAATAGGAAAGAATTCCATGGACGAAGTGAGCCAATGGCTAGAGAAATTCAGAATGGGGGCAGCCCCTTACAGGTATATTGACCCAGAAGGTTTCATGGTAGGGGTCAGAAAATTGTACACTCCTACTATTCCAAATATAAATGTGCATTGTGAATGCATAGAGGAGGATGCTACAAGAAATCTTTTGGATGAGGATGACATCCATGTGAGAAGGCTTAGAATCCAAGAGTTGCTGAAGTTGCAACTACAAATAAAGAGGAATGGGCTATCATTTGGAGGTTTTTACCCTGACCTCAATTATTTTGACAGAATCAAAGCCATGATTGACAACTATGACATGTTGT
>MU223145.1:124857-146972 GCA_018584345.1 Thuja plicata
TATCATTAACCAACTAGTATAATATAATTGGCATTAAAAAATAACTACCATCATAGATTAGTGAATGTAGGACCAATGTGTACATGTTTTATTTAAAATAAAATTAGATGAATACAATTGTGCACTTAACTTATATTTAAAATAAAATTGGATGAATACACTTGTGCATTGTTGCATAATTAGTTCATGTGGGTATGTTCTTCTAGAGGTCCTATATCATAAAAATGAATGTTTAAATGTTAGTAAAAATATATATATTTAAAAGTAAAGTTCAATTTACACTACAGAAAGTTACATGTATTTTATTTAGTTTAATGTACTCACCAAGTAAATTATGACTTTGAATAGCAGAAAATTGTAAAATGCGTGAGTTGTAAATGTCATCCATGTCATCAAGTTTTACTTGACATCTCAATAATAAAATTTAACTTTACCTATGTATATAACAATAATATATATGTTAAAGAGGCTTGATAAAAATTTATCAAAATCAAACTCAATTCTAGGACCAAAAACTTAAATAAAAGAAATACACTCAACTAGTACTACAAATTTGATTATCCAAAAGTCATAAAATACACAAGTTGAGTGTCATCCATGTTGTCAAGTTGTACTTAACACCTGAAAACCAAATTAGTTAGCTACATATAAGAAGAAAGAATACATAGATACATATAGAATGATATATAAAAAGATCACTATTAGCAAGTAATTACATGCATAAATTTGATTCAACCTAATGCACCATCTACATCGTCTCTCTTCTCCGATGCATCTATGATTCCCTCTTTCTCTTCTATTAAAAGTCTCCATAATATTTTGCTAGCAAGTTTCTCTTTGTATCTTTGTAATTTGATATTTTTCACCACTACCAAATGAGAATAGTGTATAATCTTCTTTTCTGATTGGTAGTCTTCAAAAGCTTGTAAACCATTTCTTCTTGTTAGGTATTTGTGTAGCCATGTACCAACTACCACAACAGATCCAATTGGATATTGAAAACCATGAACATCTACTTGATGACATATAATATTTTGTTAGATTCTATACATCTAGCTATCCAATACCTAGTTTACTCATCATTATACTCAGATGCAACAACAACATACACGTCTTACAAAACTAGATTAAGCATATGTATAAATAAAACTTGTATGAATTTCTAATTCATGTGCAATAATAAATTATATGACATACATAAAGAGTATAATTTAATTTTTTATGAGAAATTAAATTACCAGGTTATATATATGGTCTGAAACACTATCTTAATCTTTTGATCAACTAATGAATATCTGATCAAGATGATGAAGATGGTGTGACATTGAGTATCATGATTATAGAAATGGTTAGATCAGTTGTTGTTTTGTCATTTATGTCAAGCAATTGATTAATTGATTTTTATTATGTTACCATATCTTAAAAGGAGAAGATAAATGGGTAACAAATACATATCAGATAATTATTAAGTAATGATGATATAGTTGTTTTCTACTATATATTTGATGTTATCAAATCGATACAATTGATTGATTAAGTCAGAAATTGCAAAGAGTTAATTTTATGAGTGAAAGAGTTACTTTACCAAGCTAGACAGAGTCAGTATGTAGAATGTTATGTGATTCGGTCACAGTTACCAAACACCAAGTGAAAGACAAGCACCTAGTATTGAATCAAGTTAGTTACTGAGTTGCATAGAAAGTTTTACCAAGTATGGGATATTGATTGTAAATGATGATAAGATCAAATTTAATGTGAAGCAATAATGATATAGAAGAGGATACAAATTAAATGAAGATTGTTAGAAGATCTATGAAAGGGAAAATTCAATGAGAAGATCTCAGAAAAACATCAAGTGCATTAACTAAATTGTGAAGAGTTTCAAGAAAAGTATAAGTTCTGAGGTAAAAGTGAAATGGTTTACTAAGTTGATATTTATGAAGAAGATGATCGAATGACAGAGCGAAAATGATGGGAAATCAAATTCTGGAGGTTAAGAGGTAAAATTATGTCTATATAAAGAATGAGAAATTAATAGAGATTAAATTTGCTGGTGAATTAAACAGAGAAGAAGAAGAAACTGAAGAACAACATTTATCGAGAAAAACAAACAAACCAAGATTGAAGAATCAATAGTCTGAGAAAGAGAAAAATGGAGTATGTGATGCCAGTATTCAATTGATCATAAAGGATATGACACAAGAAAAGGTAGTTTCTATATTTATAGATCAAAATTTACTGTTTCTTATTAATATTTGTTACTGAGAAATCCCTTAACCGAGTGGATTTAGCAGTCCTATTTGTAAAACCTAGATTTAGGTGACATTCCAAAAGCATATTTAAAGACCTCTTATAAGGCTACTCCTAACAGGGTGAACATCTTAACAAATTTGAGGTAAGTCCCGTGATAGGCACACATTTAGAAAATGTGTTTGTAATCTTTAATAGGATAAGTTCTTAACCGAGTGTACTTTAGAAGGGTACATTTTAATTGTGGGTTACAATTCCCATAGAGGTTTTTCCAAAATTGGGTTTCCTTGTTAAATCTTGTGTCAACTGAGTTAAATATGGAGTGAACTGAGTTAATCTAATGTTGCTAAGTTTGAATGGTCATTTACATATATTAGATGCATTGCTATCTAAGTTATTGATTGATTTGGTGAATTGGTTATTTACTATAGTCAATGTTACCGAGTGAATCAAAGAGTTTATTTTTAAGTGTTTAAGTTTTTATTTGTCAGATTCACCCCCCCCCTCTCAATGGACCAACAATTGGTATTAGAGCTAATTTACTTAGAAGTGATAATTTTAAAAGGACTTGAGTCAAGATCTAAAGATGTATAAGAGGGAAGCACCAAAGCTTATTAGGGATCATTTCTCTACATGGAAAAGTAGAATGAGGTTGCATGTGTCTGGGGTAGGAGAATATACACTTTAATTTCTTGATAATGGATATGTAGCACTGACTGCTATACCTTTGCCCATCAGTGAGAAAATACAGAAACAAGAACACAGACAAGTTATGATTGAGATTCATTCTACACTTATCGACTAGGAATATGATGAACTTGTTGGTTGCACTACTTTGAAAGAGATGTAGGATAAGCTTATTTTGACCTATGGTGGAGATCAACATGTTTAGAAGACTAAAGTAGAAAGTTTGAGAGGAAAATTTTACTCTATGAGGATGAAGGAAGGAGAGAACATAATACACTACTGTACAAAACTTAATGAGATTGTTAATTCTATTTGAGGATCTGGTTGAATCATAACTAAAGATGATGTTACAAGAAAGATGTTGAGAACCCTGCTACCAAGTTATGCTATTTGTGTATCAGCTATACAAGAGCTAAGATCCATTCCCCAGATGAATGTTTCACTGGATGTAAATATTGGTAATTTAACTAGATTTAAAGTGAACGATATTGACAATAGTTTTCCTTCTAAAACTAAGATTGAATCTTCATTTAAGTCTACTATAAAGATTGGAAAATCTAGGGAAGCTACAACCAGAGATTGATATTAAAAAATACTAGTGAGAAATTTTATAGTTATACTTAAGGTCTTGAAGAGTTATTTACTGAATGTCATGAGAATGGAAGAGAGTTTGAAGCTTTGTTGGCTAGAAGGCTACAAGGAGGGAAAGGAAAATACTAAGGTAAGTTACCCTTGAAATGTTTTAATTGTGATAAAATTTTCCACTTTGCATTTAACTATCCTGAGAAAGATAAGGAGAAAAAAATAGATATCAAAGATAAGGAAAAAGGAGAAAATAGATTCAAGAGAGACGGAGACTAAAAAAACAAAGGTAACAAGTCTTGTCATATTGCTAATGATGATTCTTTTGATAGTGATGATGGAAGATAAGTTGTTTATGTTGCTATTAAAGATGAATGTGATGAAGAAGAACCAAGAGCCCTAATATCACAAGTAAGTAAGAATGAAACATGGATTATAGATAGTGGTTGAGCACATCACATGACTGGTGACACACATAAGTTTATTTCCTTGGAAAAATGTGACGGAGGTTATGTTAGATTTGGTAATGATGCTCCATATCCTGTGAAAGGAAAAGGTTCTATAATTCTAGTAATGAACACAAGATGTGATGATATCTATTGGCTTGAATAATTAATGTATAATATGTTAACTATTGCATAGTTAAACAATACAGGTCACCGAATGGATTTTCAGTATGGAAAGGTGAAGGTATTTCATGACAAGCATAGTTTGATTTCTACTAGAGAACAATCTAAACGTAATATATTTTATCATGATACTTCTATGAAGAGTTCTCTATTTTCTGAATTTGAAGATGTTTGGTTATGTCACAAAAGGCTTTGTCATGTTAATTTTGACAACTTAATCAAAGTGAGTAAGAAGAATAGAGTAAGAGGACTACCGAGATTAGAAAAATTTGACAATTCTATGTGCAGAGAATTTGAAATGGGTAAGCTAACTAAATCTAGTTTTTCAGGCAAGACTTATGTTACATAAGGAATTTTTGATTTAGTGAAAACTTATTTATGTGGACCCATGAGGACTCAAAGATATTATGGAGACAGGTATTTTATCTTATTTTTGGTTTATTATTCTAGAATGATGTGTGTAATGATTTTAAAATAAAAATATGATGCATTTCAAATGTTTAAGTCATATATAGGCCCGAGTTGAAAAAGAAACTGGAAGACAATTTAAATGTCTAAGATTTGACAATGGAGGTGAGTTTACTTCTTATGAATTTACATTGTTTTCTAATGAGAATGGAATTAAGAGACAATTGTCAACACTGAGGATACCATAATAGAATGGGATTGTTGAGAGAAGAAACATATCTATTGTTTATTTTGCTAGGATACTCATGATTGAAAAAGGAGTTTCAGAATTTTTTTTCAGAGAAGTTGTGAGTACTAACAAGATGGTGGAAAGTGCAAATGTAAGAATTGATGAATTTACAGAAAGAAATGATGAAGATGGAAAGAAGGAAACTTAAGATTATGAGAAGTGTGTATATGTCCAACTTGATGTTACTGATACCTTACCAAGAGTACCTACCAAGGATGAAGATGAACAAGGAGTTCCACAACCAAATGTCGATATTGATGAACCGAGAGTTAGTGAGCCTATTTTTGCAATGTATGTGAGAAGGAACCATTCCCCGAGAAAGATTATCAAAAATAAGGATGGACGAGTGATGATAAGAAGTAAGGTAAGAGACAATACATGTTTGATATCTACATTTGAGTGTAAGAAATTTAAAGATGCACTAGATAATGAAGATTGGATGGAAGCAATGAAAGAAGAGTATGATCAATCTAAAGAATTCATTAAGAACACAAACAAGAAGAAGAAGTATACATTGAGTAACCTGAAGAATTAATTGATTACACAAACAAGATCAAGGTATGTAAGTTACATAAAGCTTTATATTGTTTGAAACAGGCACCCCGAGCATGCTATGAGAGATTGCACTCTTATCTAATGAAAATAGGATTTTAGAGAACAAGTGATAATAGTAATGTCTACTTGAAATGTGACAGTGATGATAAAATTTTGATTTGCTGACATTTTTGTGATGATATTATTTTTGGAGGCAATGACACTTTATGTAAGGGATTTGCTGATGAAATGATAAAAGAGTTTGAAATATCAATGATCAAAGAGAATAAGTTCTCTCTATGTCTATAAATACAACAAGTTATTGGAGGTATCTACATTACACAAGCCAATTATATCAAAGATATTCTTAAACATTTTGGTATGGAAGATTTTAAACCTGTTGGAACACCTATGGTTACTGGATGTAAGTTATCTAAAGAGGATGAAACAAAAGAGATCGATAATAATATTTACTGATCCATGATTGGCAAATAGTAGTATGTTGTTTGCAATATACCTGATATAGCATACGTTTTTGGGATTGTTGCAAGATTTTCTCCCAATCTAAAGGAAACACATATGTCTATAGTAAAAATAATTTTTTTATGTCTAAAAGGCACATAAGAGTTAGGTTTATTATACAAAAAGGGAGGTACTTTTGATCTACAAGTCTACACTAATGCAAATTGTCCTGGAAACATTGATGATGGAAAAAGTATGAGTGGAGACGCATTCTTTCTAGGTGAAAGATTGGTTACATGGTAAAGAAAAAAAAATTTGCATTTCACAGTCTAGTGCCAAGGCTAAATATGTTGCTGCTGTTATGAATTGTGAAAGTATAGTATGGATTAAGAAAATACTTGAAGGTATGCAAGAAGAGATCAAAGATCCAGTTACTACTTTTTTTTTATAGTACATGTGATATTAATATATCAAAGAACCCAATTATGAATTGAGATACCAAGCACATTTCTATAAAGTATCACTACTTTAGACAAAATGTTGAAGATAAAAATGTGAGATTGGAATATGTGAATTCAAAAGAAAAATTGGCTAATATCTTAATAAAGCCACTACCTAAAGATAGATTTTGAGCATCTCAAAGGTAAATTAGGGATTCTTCCCCTATCCAATATTCGCTAAAGAGCATGAGGAATGCTACATGAATTCTATATTTCATTAAAATGTCTATTTCTGAATTGATGTTAGTATGACACACTTTAGGTGATTCCTGAAGTTGTGAATAGATTCTTGTATGTAATGATTTGAGTACATGTCATGTACAATCCACTACTAGAAAAAAATTTTAGGAGCATGAAGTTTTGGCATTGTTGTCAAAGAGGGAGAGAATGAATTGATTACATTTATTATTAAGGGAGATATTGATGAATTGAGAGAATGAATTGCTACTATTTACTCATGAAGGAGAATAAAAATGTATATTAAAAAAAACATAAGATTTATCCAAAAGGGAGATATAGATCATAGATCAAAGTGGAAACAAAAATATAAACTCATAGGGAGTAAAGTTATGTATTTGAGAATTTTCATCATCAATTTCTATAACACTGTTATGGTGGTTTCCATGAATGCCAAAGAGGGATATTGTTGATCAACTAATGAATATTTGATGGAGATGATGAATACCAAGTTATACCAAGTATTATGATTGTATAAATGGTTAGATCAGTTGTTTTGTCATTGATGTCAAGAAATTGATTAATTGATTTTTATTATGTTACCATATATTAAGAGGAGAATTTAAACGGGTGAAAAATATAGATCATAAAATGATGAAGTAATGATGGTATATTTGTTTTCTACTATATATTTTATGTTATCAAATTAGTACAATTAATTGATCAAGTAAAAAATTGTGAAGAGTTAAATTTATGACTAAAAGAGTTACTTTACTGAGCTAGACAGATTCAGTCGATAGAACTTTATATGATTTAGTCACACTTATCAAAAATCAAGTGAAATTCAAGCACTGAGCACTGAGGATGAGTTAGAAACTGAGCAGTGAATGAAGTTAGTTACCGAGTTGCGAAGAAAGTTTTAGCGAGTATAGGATATTGATTGTAAATGATGATAAGACCAAATTTACTGTAAAGCGATGATGAGCTGGATGAGGATACAAAATTAAATGAAGATTGTTAGAATATATAAAAATGATAAAATTCAATGAGAACATCTAAGGAGAAGATCAAGTGGTTGAACTGAATTGTGAAGAGTTCCAAGAAAAGTATAAGTTCTGAGGTAAAAGTGAAATGGTTTACCAAGTTGAGATTTATGAAGAAGATGATTGAACAACAGAGGGAAAATGATGGGAAATAAAATTAAGGAGATTAAGAGGAAATTCTATGTCTATATAAAGAATGACAAATTAACATAGATTATAGTTGCTAACAAATTGAACAAAGAAGAAGGAGGAGACTAGCATTTACCAAGAAGAAACTAGAAATGAAGATTGAAGAATGTAAAGTCTAAGAAAGAGATCAATGGAGTATGTGATTCCAGTATTTAATTGAGAATAAAGGATCTAACACAATAAAAAGGTATTTTCTATATTTATAGATTAAAGTTTATTTTTGTTTATTAATATTTGTAACAGAGATATCTCTTAACCTAGTGGATTTAACACTCCTATTTCTAAAACCAAGACTAAGGTAGCATTCCAAAAGAGTGTTTAAAGACCCTAACAAGGCCACTCCTTGAAGGGTGCAGATCATAAAAGATTAGAGGTAAATCTCGTAATAGAGTCACATTTAGCAAATGTGTTTTGTAACCTTTAACATGATAAGTTCTTAACCAAGCATACTTTAGAAGGGTACATTTTTATTGTGGGTTACAATTCCCACAAGGTTTTTTCCCAAATTGGGTTTCCTCATTAAATGTGGTGTCAACCGAGTTAAATCTGGAGTAAACCATCTATCTGATATTGGTAAGTTTGAATAATTGATTTACATATATGAGATGTATTTTTGTTTAAGTTATTGAGTTATTTAGTGAACTGGTTATTTACTTTATTCTATGTTGTCAAGTGAATCAGAGAGTTTAGTTTTAAGTGTTTAAATTTTTATTTTATTGATTCACCACCCGCCCCTCTTAGTGGACCAACATAATCTTCTGATGCAAATACATGATCTGGGTTTTCATTTCTTGTGTCATCTTGATCTTGTGTCTGACTAGGTCTTAAGGACTTATGTTTCCATTCTTCAACCCATTTTGTATGCTCACATTCTTCCCATTCACCTGAAACACAAAATTGATAAAAACATGTAGCCTCCCTATTCCATATAGTCCAAGTGTTAGAATTATAAATCTTAAATGAATTTCATTTAGCTGACCCATTGATTGTATCATAATTAAATATTTAAATCATATTCTTCTCTTCAACTAGCCTAAAGAAACGTGTGATTGTAGAGTTATGAATTGATCTTGAAGATAAAGTTATATTACACAATTCCACAATTCCGTGTGCATATTTAAAATTTTCTTCTTCCTCAAATTTGAGTTTCTCTCTGCAAAGGGCTCTCTTAATACATGCATCGACACTATTGTGTTCTCCTTTCCCATGTCCAGCCTCAAAAAAATTCCACAAGTGTTGGATATTAGTTTTCTTATGTTTCCTACTTAATCAATAAAATATTCTAGCATGTTTGAATTTCCCTATGCAATTATCCGTCCATATTAGATGTTGTCTCATCAAAATTCCTCTCACTTAAATTCTCATAAAAGCTCTTGAAGAAATACTAGACAAACTATGGTGAGTGTGATTTATTATCACTCATATAGATATGGTACTCTCTTAAAAAAATTTGATACTCTTTTATACTATTAGGTGCATCACTATAGGAAATATGAACAAAAAATGCTACTTACACAGAATAATAACATTGTGATTGGACGTCATCTTGTGGTGCAAGTGTGTTATTCTCTGCAAATTCAATGGCCTAAATTATACTACCAATTGGAAATTTATTCTTGCATATGTGAAACTATCCATCAAGCACTCTAGCATTCTGAGAGTGTTTCACATATCTAGGTACAATCTCCCTCTTATAACTTTTTTCAGTAATTAGATCACATCGTATTCCACCCTTTCCATACTTCAATAGATACTCACCAATTTTAAACCTTTTTACATTAACCAATTATTTTCCAAAATCAATTGAAATATTTTCATGCAAACATTCATCTAACAATGCAAGATTGCCACATATATCACATACACCATAAACTTATACATTGAGAAGAAAAATATTTCCCATTCGGTTGGTTACATAACAAACCTGATATAAACTCATTTATAGTTGAGCTGGTATATTTATACCACATTCCTACAACACTTCATTAGTATGTATGGTAGTAAATATACATCGAAATACATTATAATGGTCACAAAATTTAACATGAATTTTGCAACAACATGTGACTCTTTCCGTGTTAATCCTTACATACTAAGGTTTACACTTTTTAAAATATATTTGACTAATGCTAATAGTTAACAATTTATCATGCAAAATTTTATTGTAGAATTTAGTTTGAGTCATGCCCAAATGATATTTTGGATGTGGATCATGAATTTGTGATCCAACTCTTACTCTCATAACATATTTGGCATTAGTTGATACTCATGTATTATCTTGCCAAATGTTTTCAATCACAATTTTGGCTCCACCAATAAATTTCATATCAAACCTCTATAGTCTGCAACTAAAATTCCAAAATTGTTTGTCAGATCACTTTCAAAGATAACTCTTCTCTTTGAAAGTCTTGAAATTTGTTTACAACAAATATTAAGATATCCACTTGTGTTAGTCATCATTCTGTTATCACAAGTTGTTTTATTTACTAAAGTTTATGTTATTTTTCAATGTGTTGCATTCCTATCTTTAGAATGACTTTTCTTTCTGATTGTATCAAAGGCTCTAGAAACAATCAAAGCAACATATTTTAGAGACTCATCCTTCTTCTTTATTTTGAGATAAATGCCTAGTGTCTTCATCACTTTTCACATTTTAGTAATTTTAATTACATGTAACATTAGTTGACATTGAAAGCCAAATTTTTTATTATGAAAATATTGTCTAAATAATCTACTCGTGTGTGTCCTAATTTGTGTCCATGAAACTAAGCCAAAAATATTGTCTAGAACATCACTTTTAATTTGAAAATGTCCATTCATTATCTTTCAAACATGTGTTTCCATGTCTACATCCAGATTATTGATTTTAACTGTCATTTGATTTTTAATTTCATGTGGGGTTTGAATTTATATTTCAATTGGGGTGTAAATTTCAGTTTCAATTGGGGTTTGACTCTCATTTGGGTCTTGATGTGAAATAGTTTTTACTCTATTTTCATGAATAAAATCTAAATCATTTAAAGAGTAACCCAATTCTACATAATCACCAATTTCTTCATGAGAATAAACAGAGGGCTATGAAGACATACTTCTATCTGATACTGGATTAGAATTTAATGCACCTGAATTTTCTTCTATTGTATTTTCTTCTTCAACCTCTTTATCCATTATGGTGTGCTCAAATTTCCCTTCTAAAATTATTGTTGAACTTGAAGCTCTAACATTATTCAATTCTCTAATTCTTACTCTTCTTTCTCATTAATGTTTTGCCTCCTTATGTGTATTTTCTACAACCTCTCAATTGTCAGAACCTTCTTTTTCCCCTTTCTAAGTGTCTTTTATCCCATGCTTTCAACAAACTTTGAATTCAAATGATTTTCCCTATATCAAATCCATAAAAAGAAAGAAAATGGATTTTTTATGAGAACATTTCTTTTGTAGATCGAGACAGTTGAATAATGATTGAATAATCTTTTAATCATTGAGATTTATCCTTATGGGCCTATTTTTTGCCAATGGATATTTTAGAAGTTGGCACCCATTATTTAAATGAAACATGCACCCATTTATAATTTGGGTGCCTATTTCTTAAAAATAGGTGCCCGTTTTGGGCTCAATGGTACAAAAATCAAAATGGGCACCCATTTTTAAAATTTAAAATAATGTTTTCCCATTTCATAAAACATGAAGCAAGAAACATACCTCCATCTCATTTTTTGCTTCAAAATCAGTTTGAGATAGGCTTGATGGGACCAAGCCAATGTTGGTCCCACTAAGATGGGGGAGAATTAGACAAATCAAAACTTAAACACTTAAAAAAGAACTCAGTGATACACTCGGTAAATACTCAATATAGTAAATAATCAATTCACCAAATAACTCTATAACATTAGACGCAATCAATCATTCAATATTAACAAACATCATATTATCTCATTAACATTTTATTTAACTTATTTGACACCAGATTTAATGAGGAAACCAAATTCAAGAAAACCCTCTATTGTAATTGTAATCCATGATGAAAATGCACCCTTCTTAATTATGCTCGGTTAAGAACTTATCCTGTTAAAGATTACAAACACATTTTCTAACCTATTAGAGGATTTACCTCGGATCTATTAAGATCTTCATCCTCTTAGGAGTTACCTTGTTAGAGGTCTTTAAATACTCTTTTTGAATGTCACCAAAGTCTAGGTTTTACAAATAGGACGGTTAAATCCACTCGGGTAAGAGATTTCTTTGTTAAAAATATTAGCAAGCAACACTAAACATTAATCTACAAAAATAGAAACTCACTATGCTTGGATTGGATCCTTTATGCTCAATTGAATACTGGCATCACATACTCCATTGATCTCTTTCTCATATTGTATATTCTTTGATTTGTCTTTCTTTGTTCTTCTCGGTAAATGATGTTCTTCAACTTCTTTCCTCCATTGTTCAATTCACCAGTAGCCTTACACTCTTTGTAACGATCTTCCTTTATATAGACATATGTTTTCCTCTTAATCTCCTTAATTTTATTTTCCTTTATTTGTGCTCAACCATTTGATCATGTTTCTCATATTTCTCAGCTCGGTAAACCATTACACTTTTACCTCAGAACTTGTAAGTTTTCTTGGAACTTTGATATTTTTGTTTAATCGCTTGATCTTTTCCTTACATCTTCTTATTGAATTTTATCATTCATAGATCTCATAAAAAACTTCATTTAATTTATTTCCTCTTCTATTTCATCATTGCTTCTCATTAAATTTGATTTCAACATCATATAATATTAGTATACCGTGCTCGATAAAAATTTCTTTGCAACTCAGTAACTTACTCATTCACTTCTCAGTGTCTTACTCATCTTCAGTGCTCGGTTACTGTAACCAAATCACATAAAATTCTATTGATTGACTCAACCTAGCTTGGTAAAGTATCTCTTTCAGTCATAACTTAATTAATTGCAGTTCCCAACTTGATCAATCAAATGTATCGATTTGATAATATGAAATATATAATAGAAAACAACTATCACATCCTCACTTCATCATTGTCTAATCTATATTTGTCACCAATTTAAATCCTCCTCTTAATATATTGTAACATAATGTTTCCCCATTTTTTTTGTGCATACCTTTAGAGAAAAATGCATGTTTGGTGTGTAGTAGTTGTCTTGAACACATCATGCAAGTCATGAGTCTAAGTCTAATTTTTCCCTTTAGGAAAGGGAAACCTTTATCAGATTTTCTTGAAGAGCCTTCTCCTTTGTAAGCCAGGGGTTTTTATCTGGAATCATGACATTTTGGGTAGGTTAAGCTCCCAAATATGATAAAGGTCATGATTCAGAGGTTTATAATATTGATCTTATGTGATTCTAAAATCTTTATCTTTGATAGTTCATCTTTTCTTATTAGCATAAATTTGGTTTCAGGCCTCTCCCTAGTGGGTAATCACCTATAGAATGCCTTTTCTATAGTCAACAATTCATAAAGTCCCAATGATCAGTGGAAGTGTAAGATAGATGATTGAGGATAGAAAGACTATGGTATTCAGAATGAATCCCTACAGGCTAACAAGGTGATCAAATAATGAGAAATCAGAGATAAAAGATTATCGGTGGAAAAGTGAAAAGTGGATTCTCTGCTACCTCAATAGGCTAGTTTTAACCTGTTAGATACATTTTATGCCATATTGTCACATGCAAGATTTATAAAGAAAAATCAACCTACGAGGGGATTCAAGTCATAAAGAAAGAAGAGGAAATTGTGACATGGCATTTTAATATTGTAACAAGTTAGAATTTATCTATGGAGGATTTCTGAATAAGGAGTGCTCCAATAGTGTTTCTCCACCCAAAGGAGAAGTGGAAAAGTAATTATACACTGCCTCCAAAAAGTTACCATTACAGTTATCTAAAGTGAAAAGATGTTTCTTAATGGCCCATAGAGGTAAAGTAATTAATTCAAATAAATTTGTTTTGCTTCAAAATAGACTTTTTCATAAATGCTTAAGTCTTCTCATTTGTGTGGCATGAGAAGTCATTCATTAATGGAAAAGAGTTAGAAGTTATAAAATCTATGAAGTATTTCAAACGGGAATTACCATCTGTTTGATGAATTGTCAGAATAGAAACCTCAGGAAACAAATATTCCTTGCTTTCATTTTTCCTTTGATAAATTCCTAAGTGCTGATTAAAATCTATCGAAGCATGGTAGCCAAATTTATGGGGTTTGATGAGATGAATGACATTACTTCTCACTGGCACAAAATCACAAATACCTCTTTGAGATTCTTTGATATGCAGAGCTTTCAAAGCAGGCTGAATGCTGAGAGGATACATCTCATTACTGAAAAGCTAAAGGAGAGCGGGTTGGTTGAAGTTGTTGGCATCCCTATTGAAATTCAAGCTCCAGATCTTGTTAGAGAATGCATAGCTCATTATAATCCAGAAACTAAGCAAAGTATCTTTCTTGATGAAATGGTGCTACTATCTATTGACTGTGGCTTCGTCCAGAACTCCGTTCATATTCTAGAGCAAGCCAAATACTTTGAGATGACCTACAGTATGGTAGTTACTGAGTATGGATTGAAGAAGGTTATGTGGAAGAAGGAGATAATGAAGACATGGTTCCAGGAGTTAAAGAGCACCAAGGTAAAGTTGCCCAAAACACTATACAAGAAATACCAGTAGCCAGAAATCATGGATATCCTCATCTTGCTCCACAGGATTAGAGGTGAGAGAGATGCACTTAATTTCATTAAGCACCATTTCTTCCTGGTTCAGGTGATTTTCTCTCAACATAACTTCATTGGTTGGGCTCATATGGTAAGTGAAAACCTCTCAAATGCCCTAAATTGAGATAAACATCAGAATGAGTTCTATATGTCCTCAATTTTTCTATATATCTTAGCCACAATTCAACTTTAGCTAGGGATTCCTAGGCTAGAAGAGTTCCTGGAAGATGTTAAGAGTTGTGAGTTCTTCCCCTATTTGCAATTGCATAACAGTTATAATGAATATCTCAAAGTTAATGATGCATTTACAATGAGATTGTGCAGGGAGTTACAAGGTTTCCCCAAAAGGATATTTTCTCTAGAATCCATGGCATTCATCAGTTAATTTGTAGCTTATTTTTATCCAGTTTGCAAATTTCTCATACATTCATCTTGCAGGATTCAACGATTTCCCTTTGAATCTACCCCTTGTATCCAGAAAACATGATTGTGTTGGTTGAAGTAACAACGCAAGTAGTCCAGGTGAACCTGATCTATGTAGGTGCTTGGAAGAAAGGCTATGATTTCCTGATGACTATTGGAGCCTATAGTTTTCCATCCCGGTCTGATGTGAAGAATGTTTTGAAAGCATTTTCAAAGAAGTTTCAATTGGAAACATATGATGTTCTGAGGCCACAGTATGATCATGTGAACTATGCTGAGATTAATTAAAAATGGGTCATTCTATCCATCACATTGATGATATAGAAGATTATTGGGCCAAATGTAAAGACGATCTAGAAGGAAGGGATTGGTTCTATGCAAGATTAACTATTGAACAAATTAAAATTTTCAAAATTAAGATTGTAGTTGAAGGCATGGAAGATGACGGCCAGCACATGTATGATGATACATGCATCAAGAAGATTAAGCCCCTTACTATAAGCATTGAACCCATGTTAGGTAAAGCTAATGATGACTTGGAGACCTTGATGGGTTTGATTTAAAAATGGATAGAGAAATGGGTTGAATGGACGGTGGGTAGGAGGAAGAGCTCGAAAAGGAGGCCTCTGTCTTGACAAACTCTAGCAAAAGAGACTCAGAGTACTCTTGCATTATCTTCAACAAGTATCCCGACTGTATCCAAGGAGTTAGCTCAACCAGTGGGTGGAGGTGATGAACATCCTAAAAATATGATTCCATTGGAAAAGACATGCGGAGATGGCTCAGCCCCTATCATTGGTTCCATAGAAGAAGCGATCTCTATAGATCCTGTCAAGCTACAACTGAGCCTGCTAAGAGTACAGAAACAAAGCAACCAACCAAAGTCAACACTATGGGAACACAAGGTGATGCCTTGACCCATGATACTCTAAGGTGAGGGTCTCCTCTCATAGTGGAAGTGGGTGAAGATAGTTCAAGCACTGCAGCCATGGAATCAAATGAAGAGGATGGAAAGCAACAAAAGGTTTTGTTAGAATGAATTTAGAATAACTGAGAGGGGAGGGTTGAATCAATTATCCTCAGGTCTAGATGTAGCAAATAAAAATTTTTTGTATTTCATATCTACTCGACAGTAGTAGCATATGTCAACAACTTTAATCATGCAGTTTACTGTTTAATGAAATTATTTGTAGAAACATAACAGTAAAACAAACCATAAGCATTCACACAAGTTGACACAAGTATTTAACATGGAAACCCAATATGGGAAAAACCACCAATAACATGCTACCAAGTTTTCACTCTTTTGAAGTGAGCTCTGCGAGGAGCTAACCCTGTTAAAGGTTACAATAACACACTATTAGGTGTGACCTGGTTAAAGGATTTAATCACCCTGTCAGGAGTGGCCTTGTTAGAGGACTTAGAACATTCCACCTAAATGTCACCTTGATAGAGGATTTATGCAAATGACTGTTAGGTCAACCTTGTTAAAGGATTTAACTGATACAATGGTTAGAAAGTAATCAGTAGCTGTGATCTGATACATACAACTTACTATGTAAATTTAGATCCAATTACAGCTCCGATGTTAACTTACTGGATGTCCTGCATTCTCATTTCAATCTTCTGATCTGCTTGGAAATTTTTCAAGAAATCACACATGCAACTCTTGACTTTTGTATTGAGCCTTCTCTACTAGATCATTGTTAATCAGTAAATCAACTATGCAAACCTCTTGCATACACATATGTACTTCCAAACACTTGCATACTCAGTAGCATACAATGAATAACCCCTAAGGTTATCATATACCTCTCTGTCTAGGTCCAATAAATCTTTTCCGCTTAATCAAGATTGTAGATCTTAGGTTAGGTCAAATCTAATGGATCATTCCATTATTTACATTACATTTACTTCTCCAAACTAGTCTCTAATTAAAACTTGAAACCATGCATTAATTATGGTTACCCATACATTAAATGATGTGGATCAATCTTTAATTAACTTTACATATCCCAACAAAATTAATTAAGTCGGCCAGAGATCTCAAATCTCATCATTAATCCAATTACTATAAGTCAGCCAACATCACTATTTCAACTCAGCAATTTCAGTAGTGCTCAACACTGAACAAACTTTCTCATCACAAACAACTTCCCTCAGCACAAGCCAAACTTTGCTCGGCACAAAATAACCAGAAAAACTATCTTTGAAAGATAAACAACTAATTACTTTGCAAAAGTGCCAACTAATCAAGTACCCTTTTATTTTCCTTAACTGAACCATTCACTTGGTCTTCTTGTTAAATCTTCTTCATTAATAGTGGATATGGTACTCAAATAGATAACAATAGTCTCACCAGTTAAGGTTTGACAGCAATGACAAAATAACAATTGCTTGCATTATCACTTTCCAACAATCTCCCTCTTTGGCATTGAGGGTAACACAAAATATTAAAACAATGATTTAGCAAGCAGAGTTACCATACAATCCAAAAAATCACCTATGTTCCTTGATATGAACAAATCTTCATTAATGTCTTTAGCTTCATTCTGATTCTCATCTGTAAAAAATTTATCCCTCTGTGTCTATAATCACACTGTAATCATCTGTGCCTAAACATCTATATGTTAGAATGAATTTAGAATAACTGAGAGGGGAGGGGTGAATCCGTTATCCTCGGGTCTAGATGTAGTAAGTAAAAACTTTATGTACTTTAGATCTACTCAGTAGCAGTAGCATAAATCAACAACTTTAATCATGCAAATTATTGTCAATTAAAATTAGCTTGTAGTAACATAACAGTAAAGAAAACCATAAGCATTCACACAAGTTGACACAAGTATTTAACGTGGAAACCCAATATGGGAAAAACCACCAGTAACATGCTACCAAGTTTTCACTCTTCTGAAGTGATGTCCTGTGAGGAGCCAACCCTATGAAAGGTTACAATAACACAGTGCTACGTGTGACCTGGTTAAAGGATTTAATCACCCTGTCAGGAGTGGCCTTGTTAGAGGACTTAGAACATTCCAATATGAATGTCACCTTGTTAGAGGATTTATACAAATGACTATTAATTCAACCTTGTTAAAGGATTTAACAGATACAATGGTAAGAAAGTAATCAGCAGTTTGTGATCTAGTACATACAACTTACTTTGTAATTCAGATCCAATTACAGCTTTGATGTTAACTTACTAGATAGCTTGCATTTTCATTTCAATCTTCTGCTCTGCTTGGAAATCCGTCAAGAAATCACACATGCAATTTTCTACCTCTGCCTTTTGCCTTCTCTGCTAGATCATGCTAAATAGTAAATCAACTATGAAAACATTTTGCATACACATTCATTCATCCACACTTGCATACTTCCACATATAATGAATAACCCCTGAGATTATCATATACCTCTCTATCTAGGTCAAATAAATCTTTTGCTACTTAAACAAGATTGTAGATCTTAGGTTACGTCAGATCCAACAGATCATTCCATCTTTGTATTACTTTTACTTCTCCAAATTAGTCTCTAATTAAATCTTGAAACCATGCATTAATTATGGTTACCCATACATTAAATGACATGGATCAATCTTTAATTAACATTACATATCCAAATAAAATCAACTAAGTTGGCCAGAGATCTCAAATCTTGTCAATAATCAAATTTATGTAAGTCGGCCTTCATTACTATTTTCACTCGGCAATTTCAATGGTGCTCTGCATTGAGAAAAATTTTTCTTGTCACAAGCAACATTACTCGGCACAAGCAACTTTGCTAGTCATAAGAAACTTTGCTCGTCATAAGTAACTTTTCTCGGCAGAAGCCAAACTTGCTTGGCATAGAATAACCAAAAAAACTATCTTTGAAAGATAAACAGCTAATTACTTTGCCAGAGTGCCAACTAATCAGATACCCTTTGAATTTTCTTAACTCAACCATTCACTTGGTCTTCTTGTTAAATCTTCTTCATCAACAATAGATATGGTACTCAAATAGATAGCAATAGTCTCACTAGTAAAGATTTGACATCAATGACAAAATAATAATTGCTTGCAATGTCACTTTCTAACAATCTCCCTCTTTGGCATTGATGGAAACACAAAATATTAAAATAATTATTTAACAAACATAGTTACCAACCAATGCAAAAGTTCACCTGTGTTCCTTGATATGAACAAATCTTCATTAATGTCTTTATCTTCATTCTGATTCTTATCTGTAAAATGTTTCTCCCTCTGTGTCAGTAATCACACTGTAATCATTTGTGTCTAATCATCTATAGACTCCCTCTATGTCTTTAATCACACTGTAATCATCTGTGTCTAATCATCTATAGACTCCCTCTGAGTAGATAATCACTTCCATGTTTTCAATAGTAACTTCTGCCTCTTTATAGTTAATCTCTCCCTCTTGGTAATCTCTAACTTCTAGGCAATCTCTCCCTTCACTTCTTCCTCTTTATATGTAATCTATCTCTCTTTGAAAACAATGCCAAATATGTCAATATATTTATTATATAGATCTTCAGTATCATTCTAATCCTATCATCTTCAGTATGACTGATTTTTCTTTTCTATCCTTGTTTATCTTCACAACTTTAGCCAGCATCCTAAAGTGTGACTTACTGTGCATCATTGTGTCATATTTTCTGAATGAAATATTTGATGCAATAGTACCATGCAGAACTTAATTATCCTCTATTAGGGGAATCACCCCGAATTTACCTCATAGATACTCATGAGCATCATTAGGTAGTGCTTTTGTGAATATGTCTGCTAATTGTTCTTTAGTGTTCACATAATCCAATCTTACTTCTTTACTCTTAACTAGCTCCCTTAAGTAATGATATTTGATAGCTATATGCTTTGTCTTTGAGTGCATCACAGGATTTTTAGAAATATTAATAGCTCTTGTGTTATCACAATATATGACAACTGGATCAATGATTTCTTCCTTCATACCTTTTAGTAGTATCTTCAACCACACAATGTTAGAACAGTTAACTAATGTTGCCACATACTCAGCTTCAGCTGTAGATTGTGAGGTGCAGTTCTATTTCTTGCTTGTCTAGGAGATCAATTTCTTACCTAAAATATATGCTCCACCAGTAGTGCTTTTCCTGTCATCAACATTTCCAGCCCAGTCAGAATCAGTGTAAACTCTGGGTTCAAACTTGTCATTCTTTTTTTAGTATAGACCATAGTCCTCAGTTCCTTTCAAGTATCTTACAATTTGTTTGACTGCCATCATGTGAGTTTCCTTAGGATTAGTAGAAAATCTTGCTACAATCCCAATAGCTATGGAAATGTTAGGTCTACTGTGTACAACATACTGTAGTTTTCCAATCATTGACCTATAGAGTGTTTGGTTCACTTCTTTTGTGTCATCATCTTTTGTTAGCTTCTATCCAGTAGCCATGGGTGTACTCACTGGTCTGGATTCTTCCATTCTGAAAGTTTTTAGTATCTCTTTGATATATTTAGATTGAGTGATATATATACCATTCTTCATTTGATAAATTTGTAAGCCAAAAACATTTTTTATTTCACCAAACATAGACATCTCAAACTCAGTTTGCATCTCTGTTGAAAATTTTTGACATAATACATCTTGTCCACTAAATATGATGTCATCTACAAAATTTTTATCTTGTAATGTACCTTTTCTTTGCTCTGTCTTCAAGTATAGATTGTTGTTATCGTTGGTTCTTGCAAATCCAATCTTGATCAGATAATTGTGCAATCTTTCATACCATGCTCTTGGCGCTTGCTTCAATCCATATAATTCTTTGTGCAATTTGCAAACCATATTCCTGTTGTTTCGGTCTAAAAATCTATCAGCTTGCTCAATATATACTTCTTCTTCCAAGATTCCATTGAGAAATGTAGATTTCACATCCATCTGATAAACTTTGAATCCTTTGTAGGCTGCATATGAAAGTAACGTTCTGACACCTTCCAATCTTGCAACTGGGGTAAAGGTTACACCATAGTCAATTCCTTCCTCCTGTGCATAACCCTTGCATACCAGTCTAGCTTTGTTTCTTGTTACTTCTCCGTGTTCATTTAGTTTGTTCTTGAATACCCACTTTGTGCCAATTACATTTTTATCCTTTGGCCTAGGTACAAGTGTCCAAGTTTTGTTCTTCTCAATTTGTTCAATTTCGTCATTCATTGCTTGTATCCAAACTTCATTTTCTAAAACATCTTTCACTGTATTGGGCTCAAATTCACATAACAGACATGTGTTATTTTTCAACTTACTTCTTGTCATAACAATAGAATCCTTTGACCTAATGATTTGATCAAAATTTTGATCCTTTCTCACATATTTTGCTAGGGTAGGCTCCGTCCTTGCTTTAGGTTCATCATCTATATTCAGTTCTGGTTGATTCTATTACTCGTCATCTCCATCAGATAGTTCATCATTCATTTTCAGTTGCTTGTCAACTCCACTCTGTGACTCGGCAAGTGCATGCTGTTGTTTAGCAGTAGTCTCAGATAGTGAATTAGAATCTTCTTCATCCAGATATATGAATGATCTGTATCTTTCAGGTTCTTGTGTACTTTCAACTTCATTTCTTTCTACAAACTCATCAATTCTTACATTTTCACTTTCAACAATTTTGTTAGTATTAGAATTCAGACATTTGTATGCTTTGCTTTTGGTTGAATAACCAAGGAATATACCTTCTTCACCTTTAGCATCTAGTTTTCCATTTCTGTTGTCTTTCAGTATAAAACATTTGCTTCCAACGACTTTAAAATAGTTTAGATTAGGTGCATAACCATACCAAAGTTCATAAGGTGTAGCATTTGTACCTTTCTTGACTTGAACTCTATTCAATGTATAGACTGCAGTACTTACAGCTTCTTTCCAATACTTTTGTGCAACATTTTTCTCCATAATTAGTGTTCTTGCACAGTCCATAATAGATCTATTCCTTCGTTCAGCAATACCATTTTATGGAGGAGTCCTAGGTGCGGACATCTGTCTCTTTATGCCTCGGTCATTGCAAAACCTGTTAAACTCATTAGAAATAAACTCTCCACCTATATCAGATCTTAAGCATTTCAAACTTTTTCCTGTTTCCTTTTCAACTTTAGCTAAGTACCATTTAAATAATTGGAATGCATTAGATTTTTCCTTGAGAAACATTACAGTCATCATCCTTGAATAATCATCAACAAATAGAATAAAGTATCTAGCACCA
>MU223145.1:153551-167203 GCA_018584345.1 Thuja plicata
AGATTAATGTAGTTTTCTCATCATCATCAGAATCTTCTTTCATTGCAACATAAACAACTTCTATATCATTGTCATCAGAATTGTCAGTATCATTGTCAGAAGTTTCTTCAGCAATATAACAAGATTTGTTACCTTTTTCTTCATAATCATTATATTTATTGAAGTCTTGGTCATCCTTTATGTCTTTTTATTCCTTGTATTTGTAATCCTTTCTTTCATCTTTTTCATTCTTATCAGGACATCTAGCAGCTATATGACCAACTTTATTGCATGAAAAATAAATAATAGGAAGTTTACCTCTATATTTGCCTTTTCCTCTGGATAGCCTTTTTGCCATAAGTGCTTCAAGTTCTTCAAGATCATCATCAGTAGTGTCACTATCACTATTCACATGTTTCTTTCCTTTCATAGATTTATTGAGAACCAACTATGATCTAAAAGAAGAATCAATACCTTGTGGATTGTAGTTATCATAATTTAACATTTCAAATGCAGTGAGTCTGCCTATCTGATTTTCCAGATTCAGATTATTGTTAGGAGTGCATCTCAGTTCTTGAATTGCAAAAAATCTAATAGCATATACAGGAATGAAAGCTATCAGTACCTTTCTCATAATAGTGTTCTCATATATTGTTCCGTTAGCTCCTCTAATGGCATTTACAACTTCTTTTACTATACCATAATACTGGTTAACATTTTCACCTTCTTGCAATTTCATCTCATCAAACTTACCTCTTAGACTTTCTGATTTAGGTCTCAGCACATTTTTGTCTCCACCATACATAGTAGCAAGTTTATCCCACATCTTCTTTGTCTTTGTGTATCTCTTTATATCATCAAATTCTGAATAGCTCAATGAGGAGGCAATCTCCAACAATGCTCGATTGTGCTCTTGCTTTTCTTTTAGTTGTGCAGCTGTGAGAGAAGTAGAAGGTGATACATATTCATTTTCAATAAGCTTCTTAGCATCATCTCCAATACCAGCTAGATGCAATTTCATCAAACTCTGGCATTCAGGGAAATTATCTTTGTTCAGCTTGGGAGCCTCCTTCTTATACATCTTGATCTTTTCACTCCAAGTACCTTCAAACTCTTTTCAAGAGACCAAAGCTCTAATACCAATTGTTAGAATGAATTTATAATAACTGAGAGAGGAGGGGTGAATCAATTATCCTTAGGTCTAGATGTAGAAAATAAAACTTTTCTGTATTTCAGATCTACTCGGTAGTAGTAGCATATGTCAACAACTTTAATCATGTAGTCTACTGTCTTATGAAATTGTTTGTAGAAACATAACAGTAAAAAAAACCATAAGCATTCACAAAAGTTGACACAAGTATTTAACATGGAAACCCAATATGGGAAAAACCTCTAGTAACATGCTACCAAGTTTTCACTCTTCTGAAGTGAGCTCTGTGAGGATCCAACCCTGTTAAAGGTTATAATAACACACTGTTAGGTGTGACCTAGTTAAAGCATTTAATCACCCTATCGGGAGTGGCCTTGTTAGAGGAATTAAAACATTCCACCTGAATGTCACCTTGTTAGAGGATTTATGCAAATAACTGTTAGGTCAACATTGTTAAAGGATTTAACTGACACAATGGTTAGAAAGTAATCAGCAGTTGTGATTTGATACATACAACTTACTTTGCAAATTCAAATCCAATTACAGCTCTAATGTTAACTTACTGGATAGCTTGCATTGTCATTTCAATCTTTTGATCTACTTGGAAATCTGTCAAGCAATCACACATGCAACTTTCTCCTTCTATTTTCAGCCTTCTCTACTAGATCATGCCAAACAATAAATAAACTATGCAAACCTCTTGCATATACACATGCACTTCCAAACACTTGCATACTCAGCAGCATAAAATGAATAACCCCTGAGGTTATCATATACCTCTCCGTCTAGGTCAGATAAATCTTTTCCACTTAATCAAGATCATAGATCTTAGGTTAGGTAAGATCCAATGGATCATGCCATCATTTACATTACATTTATTTCTCCAAAGTAGTCTCTAATTAAATCTTGAAACCATGCATTAATTATGGTTACCCATACATTAAATGACATGGATCAATCTTTAATTAACTTTACATATCCCAACCAAATTAACTAAGTCAGCCAAAGATCTCAAATCTCATCATTAATCCAATTACTGTAAGTTAGCCAACATCACTGTTTCCACTAGGTAATTTCACTAGTGCTCGGCACTAAACAAACTTGCTTGTCACAAACAACTTCGCTTGGCACAAGCAACTTTTCTTGGCACAAGCAACTTTGCTCGGCACAAGCCAAACTTTGCTTGGCACAAAACAGCCAAAAAAATATCTTTGAAAGATAAACAACTAATTACTTTGCTAGAGTGCCAACTAATCAAGTACCCTTTGATTTTCCTTAGCTCAACCATTCACTTGGTCTTCTTGTTAAATCTTCTTCATCAACAGTCGATATGATACTCAAACAGATAACAATAGTCTCACCAGTTAAGGTTTGATAGAAATGACAAAATAACAATTGCTTTTATTGTCACTTTACAATAGGTTTCTGAAGTTATTAAATTGGTTTCCTCCTCTCCTACCTCAGTGAATCCATTTGCTTCTAGGCATTAAGCTGCTCCTCCGATCATTAGGAATATGTTCATAGAAGAATTGGTCTCTTCCACCAAAGTCACTAGCATAGATTCACAAACAAGCGGTCAAGGAAAAGAAATGATCAGAGTGACCAACATGTAGAAAACCTTCTCTGACTATGTGGATAAGCTGGCAGAACAGTCTAATTCTCACTTGGATAAGGTGTTGAAACTCCAACAATTGAGTGGGTGCATCTATAAATCTATGGAAGAGTTGACAGATCAGGTAGATGGGGTTAAGAACCTGACCAATGATCATTCTAGGTGGCTCATCAGATATACCAATGTCCATATCAATAGACATGAAGAGATAATTCTGGTCATCAATGCTGTCACCGCATATAGGGAGAAAAGAGATAAGGGGAAGAAAACAAAAAACATAAATATTCCCTCTTGTACTAATTTTGATAGAGTTTGTAATGGATAAAATTTTGTTTATCATTTCTAGCTAGGGAAGTTGAACCATTTTAATTACCTCTTTTTGTAACGGTCAAACTCTTAAAATTCTATATGTAGTATTTTGAAAATCAATAGAAAGGTCGGCTAAATTTTTGTGTGAAGAACTTCATTTTTGTTGAGTCAAATTTTTTTACATCTGTATGCTAGTACTTTAACTATTCCATTACATTTATCTTTATGTCAATTTGAATGTTTCTTTAAATTGGATTTACATCTCAAGATTGAACTAAAGTTTTGTATTATACTTTGATATGGTTAATTGAGGGGAAATACGGGTGTCATCCATAGATTCTGAGAAATGTTCTTATGAAATAGATTGATTCATCATCATTTAGTTAGTGTTGATATTTTAGTTTAGTGTTTTCATCTTGATTATCAGTTCTTTCATTTCTAATTTTAGGATCTTATATGATTTATAAAGTCTTGAAATTTGGCTAGATAGAAATTCAAATCTACTTTCCTGATCTAGTTCCTATCTAGGCCTAGTTCAGATTGCCTCTTCTATTCTTAGGTTAAGAGAAAACACCTTTAGATTAGGAAAGAACAAAATTTATTGAAGATTAATCACTTAAGGGAGTTGTACCTTCAAATTTAGAGGGAAATTAGTTATTCAGTTACATTTCCCAACTATTGTATTTGTTTGTTTCTTTAAGCTTTGGGTATTTTAGAGTTAAAGTGAAATAGAACAATCTGTTTAGCAATAGATTTTGGTGACTCTAAAGGGGAAACAAATAGTTGCTAGACCAGAAGAAATATCATGAGGGATGATGGTACTACCTCATGATATTTTTATTCTTGTATTGCAACCAAACCTTGGATTCCAAGACGATCAAGAGGATATCATTTCCTCATTGAATACTTTTTTCTGGAGACACAAAAGAAATACTAAACATTATAGAAATGCTAGTCAAGTGCTTGAACAAGATGAAGTGAGACCAGAAGTGCTTGAGCAAGCCATTCAAAGGAGCAATTTGTAAAGAGCACAACTCCTTGAAGAGCATGAGGCTATATTTCCAAATTAGTGGAAATCCTGGAGCCTAAAAGATTTCTCTGAATTATAAGGAAAGAAGGTAATGAGCCTAAAAGATTTCTCAGAATTATCCCGACAGCTAATGAGCCTACCGCAGGTAATTTGAAAACTTTGTTTATAATGTGCTATGCCTCCTAATATTAGTTATGATTTGAGAAGGGAAAACCCAACCAATTTGGAACATGCCCAGAGGACTATGGTAGAATTAGAGGATCACATGATCTTAGTAGGAAACTGGAAATGAGAGATACAAACTCAGGCTACTACTATCAACACCACATCATCAGATGAGATGATCCAGAATTTGTCTAATGACTTCATTTCTCTCAAAAGACAACTTCCCATATTTAATAATCCTTTCCAATGGAATTTTCAAGACCAGCATAGAAGAAACAGTGATACAAGGAATGCTGATGGAAAATCATTGTAATTGACTGCTCCTCCACAAAGGCTAGACATAGAAGCTCCTCCTAAAAGGTGAAACATGTGTGATTTTCACCTGACAACATATCATGATGGATAAATATACCCCTATGTAGCTCATGCCTGGAAAATGCATCAAGTAGATGAATGGAACACTAGAGTATCTGGAGCTGAATTAGATTCGTGCTCACATGGAGACTCTGAAAACTTATTTTTTGAGTATGTATCATATTCAGAATGAGATGTGGCATGTTATACTACTATAGATGGGACATCTTATGCAGTATTAACCCAGAATAAAAAATATAAAGTCCATGTTTCCAAACCTCTGTCAAAAGGTAATGAGGCGTCTATTTCTTACTCTAAAGATGCCAACCAAGGAGTGAAAACTTTGCAACCTAGTAAGGAACAAAATTCTTTTGATATTACTCAATTCTACAAAGATTAGAGAATTCAAATTTCCCCCATAGATTATCTCAAGTCTAATCCTGTAGAATTGCAAAAATTAGTGGACTTTTGTAAAAGAGAGACCCAAGATTTAAATCAAAATTTTATATCTTCAATAGAAGAAGAATCTATTTTGGCAGGTCAATTTGAACAAGCAGAGTCATCGGTTTTGGCCACTTCCCCTGGATGAAAGCCTTACCCTTTATATGTATCATTGTTTATAAATGGTTGCAAGTTGAGTAATTGTAGAATAGACTTTGTTGCCTCAGGTAATGTGATGCCATCAACTATAGCTAAGGCCTTAGTTCTTACCCTCAAAAAAGCCCATGGTAGATGTTATTCTATGGATGCTAAAGAGGTACCCTTGATTGGGAAAATCAAAGATGCCCAAGTGGCTCTAGCAGCACAACCCAAGAAGATAATGTTATTAACTATATTGGTTGCTGATATACCTACTAGGTACACTTTTTTGTTAAGAAAGATTTTTTGTAGAGATGTAGGAGGAGAAATAATGTTGGATTGGTCTCAAGCTTTGATCCCAATGGGTAACAAAAAGATAAAATTGGTTCCTGAAGAGAAAGAAAAGTTCAGAGTGCTAAAATATGATGACCCTAAAACTCAAATTCTATACCAAGAAATGGAGTTTGGTAACTACATGTTATTCTCAGATAATCATGAAGAAGAAGCCAAACATGGAGAAAAGAAAGATCAGCCTTCCACTGGAGAAATGTCACCACAAATTTGGACTCTAGAGTTTGATTGTAGTTGTGCATCATCAGGATCCGGTGTAGGCGTAGTCTTGATATCACCAGATGAAGAATGTGAGCCCATGCCTTACAAAATGGAGTTTGGGAACACCAATAATACAATGGAGTATGAGGCCCTTCTTCTAGGAATTATTTCTACAAAAGAAAGAGGTGTGAAAATCCTAAGACCTCAAGGTGATAATGAGTTAATTGTGCGCCAAGTTAAAAATCAATACTCTGTGAAGAATCATATATTAAAAAAATATAGGAACACGGTATGGGGAAAAATTGAGGCCTTGGACACATTCTTTATTGAATTTATTCCAAGAGAGTTGAATTCTAAGGCAGACTCCTTAGCAGTATCATCCTCATTGCTCTTCCTTCATCCAGATTTCAAGGATAAGAAATATCAAATAGAAATCATGTATAGACCCTTGGTACCTAACAATGTATAAGATTGGTAGGTGTTTGAAGATGATCAAAATCTCCTTCTTTATTTAGAGAGTGGTGGTGATTTTCATAAGGATTCTCCTAGTAGTCATAAAGAAGATTGTCAGAACAATCAGAAGAAAGATAAGTCAGGTATCATTCAATTGCAAGGTAATATTATCCCTCCTCATTTGGTTACACTCGAAAAGCTTTTCAATAGGCATGATACCTTTGCTAAGAAGAAGAGGATCAACAGAGGTCCTACCACAAGAAAATACAAAGGAATAAACATTGGAAGTGAAAAAGACCCGAAGATGATCAACATTGGGGAATGTTGTACTAAGGAAGAAAGGGAAGAAGCTAGAAAAATCTTCCAAGAATACCAGGATGTCTTCACATTGAGTTATGAATATTTAAAAATCTTCATGGACAGAAAATTCAAACATCAAATTCCTCTAAAGCCCAATGTTGTTCCATTTTGACATAAACAAAGGAATTATAATCCCAAGGTTGCTGATGCAATTTTTAGGGAAGTTGATAAAATGTTGAAGGCTAAGATCAAATATCCTATCCATCATTCAACCTGGGTAGCAAATATAGTGCATGTGAGAAAGAAAAATGGATAAATAAGGATTTGTGTGGACTTTAGAAACCTTAATTAGTCTTCCTTCAAACATAATTATGCCCTTTGTAACATGGACCACCTATTGTACACCATGGTCATAGTTGAAACGATGTCCATGCTAGACAGCTTCTCAGGGTATAACCATATAGAGGTGGAAAAAGCAGATCAACATAAGACAACCTTCACTATTCCATGGGATACTTTCGCTTACCATAGAAAGCCATTTGGGTTAATCAATGTCAGCGATACCTTTCAGAGAGGTATGGATCTTTTCTTCAGTGATATGAAAAATAAAATAATTGGTATGTATTTGGATGATCTTACGGTGTTTTCTAGAAAAATGATAGATCACATAAAGGATTTAAGGAGGTGTAGAGAAGATGGGATTTCTTTAAATCCCAAGAAATCAGTCTGTTGTGTGACTGAAGGGAAATTACTGGGACACATCGTTTCTCAACAAGGTATAAGAATCGATCTAGAAAGGGTTAGAGAAATCTAGTAATTGAGCTTACCTGTGAATAAAGTCAGAGTAAAATCATTCTTTGGTCAGATGAATTTTCTTAGAAGGTTTGTCCTAGATTTTTCATAAAATTCCAAATGCATAGTGGAAAAGATGAAAGGGAATGTGAATTTTAAATGGAATGACCCTGGCAAAAAAGCCTTCAAAAATATTAAGAATGCCATAGCCAATGCTCTCGTATTGTGTCACCCAAATTACATGGAAGATTTCATAATTTATTGTTACTCCTCTGAGCACACTTTGTCAGCTATTCTCATGCAAGAAAATGAGGAAGGGGTTCAAGCCCCTATCACCTTTAAGAGAACACCTCTGAAAGATCATGAGTTGAAATACTCTCAGATTGAAAAACATGCTTTCACAGTAGTAAAGGCTTTAAAAATTTCAGATTCTATATCTTACACTCTCACAACATTGTATATGTGCTTGACATTGCAGTAAAAAGTGTATTAAATAAACAAGATGTGGGATGTAATAATAGAGGAGCATAGGTGGCTAAGACACAGTAATACAACATAGAAATTAAACCCACCAAATTCGTGAGAGGAAACACGCTATGTAAATTAATAGCAGAAAATCAAGTGGATGAAGATCCTGAGGCAACACAATTGGTTTTGGCAATAAGTATGCAAGACCCCTAGTTCAAAAATATTATATATTTCCTAGTCCATGGTGAGTGCCCCGTAGGGATGACCCCAAAGAAAAGGAGAGATTTAAAACTGGAGGCCTCTAAATATGTTATTTGGGAAGATATGTTGTATAAAAGATTGATAGATGGAACCTTCCTCCGGTGTGTAGACAAACAACAACAAGAAAAATTATTGAAGGTGTTCCATGATGAAGCTTGCGGGGGACATTTCTCTTCATTAGTGACTGCGTTCAAGATATTGAGGCAGTTCGATTATTGGTCAGGAATGTTCAAAGATGCATACCATTGGGTAGCAAGATGTGAGAAGTGCAAAATGTTTACTGGAAAGCCATAATTAGCAGCTCTTCCTCTTAGACCAGTGATCATTGAAGGTCCTTTCCAGCAGTGGGGCCTTGATTTTATTGGTCCTATAAATCCCACATGAAGTGCAGGCCATACCTATATAATTACTACAATAGACTACTTTAAAAAATGGTTGGAGGCAAAAGTAACTAAGAGAACTGCATCTGAAGTAGTATGTGAGTTTATTAAAGAAAACATCCTGGTAAGGTTTGGGGTACCTATCAAGATGGTAATGGATAATCCCATCTATTTCTCTTCTTCGTAAATTACTGAATTTTTTTATAAGTATGGCACTATGGTCAGTCACTCATCCAACTATTTCCCACAAGGAAAGGTCAGGCAGAATCGAGCAACAAGAACTTGGTAAACATCATGGAGAAGCTTGTGGTAGATAATCAAAGAACTTGGCATAAGAAAATCCATAAGGAACTATGGGTGGATATGGTGACCCCAAAATAGCTATTCAGATTTCTCCCTTTGAGCTCATCTATGGAATTGAGGCCAGTCTTCCATTGCCATAGGAATTGGCAACTTGCAAATTAAGGACAGTAGTAGATGTTATATATAAAGATTGTTTAGAAAAGAGGATCCTATATTTAAAAAAGCTTCAAGAGGAAAGAGAGAAGATGGTAGATCACATCATACAACATCAAATGCATGTGAAAATTTTGTTTGACAAAAGGAGCAGGCCTCAAAAATTTATGGAAGGAGATATGGTACTTCTATGGGATAAACGCAGGGCACCAAAAGCTATGCATGGAAAATTTGTGATACTATAGGAAGTGTCTTTCAAGATCCATCAGGCATTTGAGAAGAATTCTTGTAAATTGGATTATCCAGATGGTGAAGCACTCCCCCTGGCATACAATGGTCAGGAATTGAAGCTATACCAGATCTAAATCTGAAATAGGTAACCCCTATATTGTATTATAGTTACGTTTAGTTCTTATTTTTGTTTTCCTTAGTTAGGTTTTCTTTCCTTGTTTTATTTCCATGTTTTTCTTTAGTTTTTTTGTGAGCCACATTTTTATTGAGCTTTGTGAAACTAGAGACTTGAGTTCCTTGCTTGGACATGTGAATGTCCAAGTCCCTAGACAGTGGCAGTTGTTGCCCCATTTTTGTTCTGCCTACCTTTAGAGAAAAATGGATGTTTGGTGTGTAGTAGTGGTCTTGAACACATCATGTAACTCATGATTTTAATTCTAGTTTTTCCCTTTAGGATAGGGAATTATCAGATTTTCCTAAAGTGCCTTCTCCTTTGTAAGCTGGGGGTTTTTTTTCTGGAATCATGAAATTTTGGGTAGGTTAAGCTCCCAAATCTGATAAAGGTCATCATTCAAAGGTTTCTAACATGATCTTATGTGATTCTGAAATCTTTAGATTTGATACTTCATCTTTTCTTAACGGTGGAAAATTGGTTTTGGGCCTTTCCCTAGCAGCTAATCACCTACAAAGTGTCTTTTCCATAGTCAACAATTCATAAAGTCTCAACAGTCAGTGGAAGTGGAAGATAGATGATTGAGGATAGAAAGACTATGGTATTCAGAATGATACCCTACAAGCCAGCAAGGTGATCAAATAAGGAGAAATCAGAGATATATGGTTATCAGCAAAAAAGTGGAAAGTGGCTTCTCCGCTACCTCAATAGGTGGGTTTTAACCAGTTATATACATTTTCTGCCATATTGTCATATGTAATATTTATAAAGAAAAATCAACCTATGAGGGGATTCAAGTCATAGATAATGTAGATGAAATTTTAACATGCCATTTTAATATTGTAACAAGTCACAATTTCTCCGTGGCAGATTTCTAAATAAGGAGTGCTCCAACAGTGTTTCTCCGCCCAAAGGAGAAGTGGAAAAGTAATTATCCACTGCCTCAAAAAAGTTATCGTTACATTTATCTAAAGTGAAAAGAGGTTTCTTAATGGTCCATAGAGGTAAACTAATTAATTCAAATAAACTCATTTTGCTTCATAAAAGACTTTTTCATAAATGCTTAAGTCTTCTAATTCGTGTGGTGCGAGAAGTCGGTTGTTAATGATAAAGAGTTAGAAATTCAAGCTCCACACCTTGTTAGAGAATGCATAGCTCATTATAATCCAGACACTAAGCAAATTCTCTTGCTCAATGAAATGGTTCTGCTATCTATTAACCGTGACTCCATCCAAAACTCCCTTCATATTTTTGAGCAAGCTGAATACTTGGAGATGACCTACAGTCGGGCGGTTACTGAGTATGGAGCGAATAACTTTGTGTGGAGGAAGGAGATAATAAAGACATGGTTCTAGGAGTCAAGGAGCATCAAGGGAAAGTTTCCCAAAACATTATTCAGCACAAACCTGATGCCAAAAATCATGGATATCCTACTATTGATCCATAGGATCAGAGGTGAGAGTGATGCACTTAATTTCATTGAGCTACATTTCTTCCTGGTTCAAGTAATTTTCTCTCAACATAATTTCACTGATTGGGCTCATATCGCAAGTGAAAATATCTCAAATTCCCTAAGTAGAGTTAAGCATCAAAATGATTTCTATGTGTCCTTGGTTTTTCTATATATCTTAGCCACAATTCAACTTTGGCCAAGACTTCCTAGGCTAGAAGAGTTCCTGGAAAATGTTAAGAGTTATGAGTTCTTCCCATGTTTGCAATTGCATAACAGTTATAATGAATATCTCAAAGTTAATGATGCATTTACAATGAGAATGTGTAAGGAGTTACAAGGTTTCCCTGAAAGGAGATTTTCTCTAGAATCCATGGCATTCATCAGTTAATTTGGAGCTTATTTTATCTGGTTTGCAAATTTCTCAAACATTCATCTTGCAGGATTTGATGATTTCCCTTTGAAGTTGCCTAGGTATTCTGATGACATGATTGTGTTGGTTGAATTGATGATGAAAGGAGTCCAGGTGAACCTAATCTGTGCAGGTGCTTGAAAGAAAGCCTATGATTTCCCAATGACTATTGGAGCGTACAGTTGTGTGTCCCAGTCTGATGCAAAGAATGTTTTGAAAGCATTCTCCAAGAAGTTTCAATTGGAAACATATGATGTTTTAAGGCCATAGTATGATCCTGTTAACTATGCTTGAGATTACTTACAAATGGGTCATTCTATCCATCACAATGATGACATAGAAGATTATTGGGCCAACTGCAAAGATGCTCTAGAAAGCAGGGATCGGTTCTATACAAGATTAACTATTGAACAAAGTAAAAGGTTCAAAGGTAAGATTGCACTTGAAGGCATAGAAAATGATGGCCAGCACATGTACAATGATACATACATAGAGAAGATTAAGCCCCTTCCTATATGGTCTGAACCCATGTTAGGTCAAGCTATTGATGACTTGGAGACCTGTATGGGTGGGATTTACAGAAGGATGGAGCAATAGGTTAAATGGATAGCAGGTAGGAGGAAGAGGTCAAAAAGGAGGCCTCTATCTTGACAAACTCCAACAAAAGAGACCAAGAGTACTCCTGCATCACCTTCAGTAACTATCCCTACCTTATAAAAGGAGTTAGCTCAACCAGCAGGTGGAGGTGATGAACCTCCTGAAAAGATGATACCATTGGACAAGACATGTGGAGATGGCTCAGCCCCTATAATTAGTTCCATAGAAGAAATGGTCTCTACAGAACTAGTCAAGTCTATGAATGAGCCTGTTAAGAGTACACAAATAGAGAAACCAACCAAATTCAGCACTGTGGGCACACAAGGTGATACCTCGACACAAGATACTCCAAGGCGACGCTCTCCTATCATAGTGGAAGTGGGTGAAGATAGTTCTAGCACTGTAGCCATAGAATTGGATGAAGGTGCTAGAAAGAGATAGAAGGTTTCTCAAGTTATTAAATTGGTTTCCTCCTCTCCTACCTTGGTGAATCCATTTTCTTCTAGGCCTAAAGCTACTCCTTTGGTCATTAGGAATTTGTTCATATAATAATTGGTCTCTGCCACCAAATACACTAGTGTAGAGTCACAAACAAGCGGTCAAGGAAAAGAAATGATCAGAGTGACCAACATGCAAAAATCCTTCTCTGACTATGTGGATAAGTTGGCAGAATAGTTTTCTTCTCACTTGGATAAGGTGCCAGAACTCCAACGATTGAGTGGGTGCATCTATAAAGCTATGGAAGAGTTAAAGGATTGAGTAGATGTAGTTAAGAACCTGAACAAAGATCATTCTAGGTGGCTCATCAGATATACCAATGTCCATATCAATAGAAACGAAGAGAAAATTCTGGTCATCATAATTGTCGCTGCCTATAGGGAAAAAATAGATAAGGGGAAGAAAATAGAAACATAAATATTCCCTCTTTTACTAATTTTGATATAGTTTCTAATGGATAAACTTTTTGTTTATCATTTCTGGTAAGGGAAGTTGAACTATTTGGGTTACCTCCTTTTGTAATGGTTAAACTCTGAAAATCTATATGTATTATTTTCAAAATCAATAGAACCATCAGCTAAACATTGGTGTGAAGAACTTCATTTTTGTTGAGTCAAATTCATTTATGTATGTATGCCAATACTTTAACTATTCCATTGCATTTATCTTTCTGGCAATTTGAATGTTTCTTTAGATCGAATTTACAGTTCAAGATTGAACTAAAGTTCTATATATTATGATTTGATGTGATTAATTAAGGGGAAATCTGGGTGTCATGCATAGATTCTGAGAAATGTTCTTATTAAATACATTGATTCATCATCATTGAGTTATCGTTGATCTTTTAGTTTAGTGTTTTCATCTTCATTATTAGTTCTTGCATTGTCAATTTTAAATTTTATATGATTTATTAAGTCTTGAAATTTGACTAGATAGAAAGTCAAATCTACTTACCTGAGCTTGTTCCTATCTAGGTGTTGGAAATATTTAGGATTAACCAAGTTAAACTTTATTGCTGATAAGATCCTTTGTGTACTGATTTCCTTCTGAGATAGATATGTCAATTCTACTCCTTTACTAATTCTACGAAAATGCTCTGTTCTGCTGCCTTATTGCAGTCTCTGCTCTGCTCTGCTCTAATTTCGCATTCCCATTCTTTCACATGATTCAACACTATGAGATGGTATAATACATTACATATATATACCGTCCATAATTACAATTTACATGTCATGAGGTCAGCCTTATACAAAATAATAACATAAACTTATTTCTAAATCGGCCTAACATAGGTGAACAAAATATTACTGAGTCGGTAGAAGCTCGGTTCCTCAAGCTGGCTCGGTGATCTTCTGATACTCGACATCCACTACAGTACTCGGCATTGTCATGCTCTCGGTAAGAGTAGAGGCTCGGTCCATACTAGTCCCGAAGTGTAGCTTGGAACTCGGT
>MU223145.1:184653-197237 GCA_018584345.1 Thuja plicata
GTTCCTCAAGCTGGCTCGGTGATCTTCTGATACTCGGCATCCACTACAATACTCGGCATCGTCATGCTCTTGGTAAGAGTAGAAGCTCGGTCCATACTAGTCCCGAAGTGTAGCTTGGAACTCGGTAGCTGTGGTGACTCAGTAGATATAGTGTCACTCGGTAACCACTGGTGACTCGGTGAGAACTGAATTCTCGGTTGTCTTCGACTGATGAATCGGTGACTACTGTCTGCTTGGTAACTGCTGTTCTTCTCATATGCTCGGTGACTGCCTTACTACTCGGTTTGAACTGTTTGATCGGTGAGCTTTACTGAATGCTCGGTATAGGCTGTGGACTGAGTGATGAGCTTGGTAAGCGTTCAAAATCGAATAAGTGTTTTCACTAAGTGCATTCACTAATGACAAATATATCATTATTCCAACACTAGGCTCTACTTCATTATAATCATCCTTGATAGCAACATAAACAACTTCTCTTTCATCCTTACTCTCAATAGAATCATTATCACCTAGTCCTTCATTAGCAATATAACAAGATTTCTTACATTTGTTTTTTGTAGTCTTTGTATCTCCTAAATATGTTTTCTCTCTTGTCCTTATCTCGGTTATCTTTATTTTCCTCCTTATCATTCTCTATACAGTTAGATGCAAAGTGACCAATCTTATCAAAATTAAAATATTTCAAGGGTAACTTACCTTGGTATTTTCCTTTGCATCTTTGTAGCCTTCTAGCAAACAAAGATTAAAATTCTCTTTCATTCTCATCACATTTAGTAAATAAATATTCAAGTCCTTTAGTGCAACTATAAAATTTCTCACTAGCACTGCTCAAATAACCATCTATAGCAGTAGCTTCCCTAGCCTTTCCAATCTAAAAATAGTAGACTTAAATACATATTCAATCTTAGAAGTAGTAGGCATACTATTCTCAAAATCATTTAGCTTAAATGCAGTTAACTTACCAATAGTAGCATCCAGTGAAATATTCATCTGGGGTATAGATCTCAACTCTTGTATAGCAGATACACAAATAGCATAACACRGTAGTAGGGTTCYCAAAWWTTTTCTTGTCACATCATCCAATGTTATGAYACCRCCAGCTCTTGTGATAAATTTAAYAGTCTCCTTTAKTCTTGTACTATATTTTATTATGTTCTCAACTTCCTTCATCCTCATAGAGTCAAATTTTCCTCTGAARCTTTCTTCTTTAGCCTTCTGAACATGTTGATCTCCACCATAGGTTAAAAAAAATCTTATCCCACATCTATTTTGTAGTAGTACAACCATCAAGCTCATCATATTCCTGGTTGGTATGTGTAGATGCAACCTCAATCATAACTTTTTTGTCTTCATGTTTCTGTCTTTTCTCGCTGATGGTCAAAGGTGAAGTAGTCAGTGCTACATATTCATTCTCAATATAGTAAAGTGAATACTATCCTACTCCAAACACATGCAACCTCATTCTACTTTTCCATGTAGAGAAATGATCTATATTCATCTTTGGTGCTTCCCTCTTATACATCTTTAGATCTTAACTCAAGTCCTTTCAAATTATCACTTCAGAATGACAAAGATATGGTACCAATTGTTGGTCCCATTGAGAGGGGGGTGAATCTAAAAAATCAAAACTGAAGCACTTAAAAATGAACTCACTGATTCACTCGGTAAATACTGAATATAGTTAATAACAAATTCACCAAATAACTCTATAACATTATAAGAAATAAATCATTGAAATTTAGAAACATCAGAGTAACTCATTAAAACATGATTTAACTCAGTTGACATTTGATTTAACGAGGAAACCCAATTTATGAAAAATCTCTGTGGGAATTGTAACCCACAATAAAAATGTACCCTTCTAAAGTACGCTCAGTTAAGAACTTATCTTGTTAATGATTACAAACACATTTGCTAAATGTCACCCTATTAGGGGATTTACCTTAGATCTATTAAGATCCTCAACTTTTTAGGAGTGACCTTGTTAGAGGTCTTTAAAACTCTTTTAGAATGTCACCTAAGACTAGGTTTTAGAAATATGGTCCAGTTAAATCAACTCAGTTAAGAGATTTCTCTATTACAAATATTAATAAGTAATAGTAAACTTTGATCTATAAAAAATAAACTCACTATCCTTGGATCATATCCTTTATGCTTAATTGAATGCTTGGATCACGTACTCCATTGATCTGTTTCTCAGACTGTAGATTATTTGATTTTTCTTTCTCTTTTCTTCTTGGTAAATGATGTTCTTTAGCTTCTTTCCTTCTGTGCTCAATTCACCAGCAGCCTTACACTCTATGTAATGCTCATCCTTTATATAGACATACCTTTTCCTCTTAATCTCCTTAATTTGATTTTCCTTCCTTTGTCCTTAGTCATTCCATCATCTTCTTCATATTTCTCAACTCAATAAACAATTACACTTTTACCTTGGAACTTGTAACTTTTCTTGGAACTTTCATATACATGTTTAACTGCTTGATTTTTGCCTTAGATGTTCGTATTTAATTTTCTCATTCGTAAATATTGTAAAAAATTCATTTAATTCATTTCCTCATCCAGATCATCATCACTTCTCATTAAATTTGATTTCATCATCTTTTAATATCAGTATATTATGCTTGGTAAAACTTGCTTTGAAACTTGGTAACTGACTCATTTACTTCCTGGTGTCTTACTCATCTTCAGTGATCGGTGCTCCATGACTGTAACCAACTCACATAAAATTCTATCGATTGACTCAGTCTAGCTCGGTAAAGTATCTCTTTCAGTCATAACTTAATTAATTGCAGTTCTTGACTTAATGAATCAAATGCACTGATTTTTTAACATCAAATATATAGTAGAAAACAACTATAACATCATTACTTTATCATTGTCTGATCTGTATTTTTCACCCATTTTACTTCTCTTCTTAAGATATGGTAACACGATAAAAATCAATTAGTCAATTGCTTGACATCAATGAAAAAATAAAAACTTATCTAAGAATTTCTACAATCATGATACTTGGTATCACTTGTCTTTGTCATCTCCATCAGATATTCATAAATTAATCAACAATTGGACCTCCAAAATAATGGCTTAGGCACCAGAATGCCATATTTCTACCTTGTCATAATTTATTGAGGGCCTTCCTAATTGTATTTTTAAACTAAATGAAAACCCATTAGAGTTCTCACTGTCTCGATTTCATAAATATAAATTTCATAGTGATAAGTTTATTTTTACTATTTTGCATTATTTGTTAACTAAAAGCGGTTCCTAGACGTAAAACAGTGAGCTTCACTAAAACATTAATAAATTTTTTTACATTATTTGGAAAATAAATTATATGAAATTAATCTACATACAATTCTCTTGAAGATGAAAAAATATATTTTTGAAAAAAATTCAAATTTTCATCAATTTATGCTGGTCGTATACTAGAGGTTTCAAAAATGTACTTTATAGTCAATTAAAAATTAATAAAAAATAAGAAAAAATATGCTCATCAATCTTTGGTGTCTTAGGTATCTTTCCCCATAAGGATTCACAAATAATATTTATTTAGGTCAAAATATGGTGGTTATACACATGTGTGGTATGGTCTTGAAATAGATATTTTGATAAAGTTATTTTTAAACATGCCGACTAAAAAGAAATTTCTACCATGTGGGTATTGAAATAAATTACATATTTAAAATTTATACTATGAGGACTACATTTTCTAGTACTAAAATGTTTTTAGAATCAATCTTTTAGTGCCTCATAATTTGACATCATTTGACAAAACATTCCAAAAATAGGTGAAACACTTCCACTTTTTGCCCAAAAGTGGGACTCAACTTCTTGCAGCCACCCATAAATGACTCTTGAAAAGGACAAAAAGGAGATTGTTTTATTTAATACAAACCCAAATTACCATTCCCTAATATTATCATGGGAGTTGAAGAAGGATTGATTTTCTTATAGTATTAAAACCAACCCCCAAAATACTAGTACAAAGGTGCTTAAAATATTGTTGAAACAAACATTCACATCAAAAGTATTTTGTAGACAACACTTTGGCCTCTTCACTCTTGGACAAAGGAATAGCACACAAAGGTAAATATTGGAAAGAAAGGCAATACATTGGAAATTGGGTGTTGGAAATAATGAAAGGCTACGAGATAATAAAGTTTTTATTTTTAAGAAACTTAAACCTTCATCCATGTGACCATGCACACAAAACAAGGTAAAGAAGGAACATAGTCTATGTCTCTAAGTGTGCCCAGAATGGCACAACTTGGTGAGACTAAGGCCGATTAATAAAACCATAGTTTCTGGTACAAATAAAATAAAAGAGGAACAAAATTTAAATCAGAAGAATCAATCTAGTTCTTATTGAAAAAAACGTAATTTATACCCCACAATTGGTGCAGGTATTGTAAGAAAATTTTAAAAAAAAGTTTAATTTTTTTTTTAATCAAAGTAAATAATCTATTTAACAATATCGTGAATGAACTCAATTTGATAGATATATCTTTAATTTAAAATCCTATCAAATTGAAATAAAAGTCACATACCTTAATCGTTACAAGAATTTGACAAAAAAGACAAAGGCCATAATAAACAAGGGTTGCACACATAGCTAGAGTCCCTGCCTAAGGAGGGTGGGTGAGTAGGAGAATGTGTCTGTGATCAATTAATTAAGTAACAAATGAATTCGCTAGAATAGTAACATGAGGCTTCTACTTACAAATATGTGTTTTTTATTCCAGCCTAAACTAAAATATGTAGTTTACAAGAAACAAGAATTTTCAATCTATTCTTGAGCTCCCTCGCATGTGTGCAAAATGTGATAGGAGAGACTGGACACATAAATTATTTTGCAAATGCCACCTACGTACCATAATTTACTGCCTGCACAAATGTTAAGTCCCTAAAACAAAAGCTCCAATGCCTATTTTGTCAGTCAGTTGTCCACCTTCCGTAATGACATGCAAGCTAGAAAGGAAATTCAGGGAGGGTCTCTTTTCCCACTGCCTCCAGGTATTGCAATGGAGAAAGCTCATCCTACTCATCATGTTCCCCCATATTAGCACTTACTTAAATTAACCTCAGCAATCCCTGCAGTAGAGAAACTATTATAGAAAGTGTCCTCTGCCTACAACCTATAGGAAAATAAGAATATGGATTTAATCAACATCTGATTGGGATATTTTAAAATGGACAAGAATATAGCACAATGTATGCAAAATAAATATGGTATCGTAAACCCGCCATCCAAATGCATGTCTTTTGAATCATATGTTTATTGCAGGCATATAAGATATATGTGCTACATAGATAGAAGTAATTCAAAACTGGAGAAGCAAGAAATGAAAGAATGAGAAATAAAAGAATGTGAAACATTAGTTAATCATTGGCTAGAGCATTGTAAAAATAATGTCCGATGAAATTATAGAAAACCCTTTCCCTGCTACTCCATTTTGTCTGGTAGCATGTGTGACGTGAATTATTTATAAAATGCCAACTGTGCAAGCTTGATTGGACACATAAAATGCATGCAACATTCCATGTTTCTAGTAGCCCTATTTTTCCAACAGAGAAAAGAAAATACTGCCTAGAAAAATCAGCACAGCCAATCAGAAATGAGAAAAAAAAATCAAAATTTTATTTGAATAGAAAAAATCAAAGAGACCATAGGATAAGGCATGGAAAACCCTGCTAGAAGACACGTCCATACATCACTAACTGTTTCTCTAAATAACACCCTCCAGTAAATCAGCAAAAGGATGATTAGTTCATCTCTGAAAATCCCACGATTGCCTTACTCTAAATCTAAATTCACAAATGATGTGTTGTTGGGAGGCATGTCAATGGTCCCCTGGGATCGCCTTTGACAACTTGAATAGTTTCCACTCCCTTTTAAAAATTTTTAAGGAAAGATAATTGGCAGGCTAATTGACAGTTCAACAAGCAAGTGTTCTCCAAGCATGTAAACTAAATCCAATTGTTGTTTGTAGGGTGACTGATTAAGTTAATAGTTTACTTATTTTCTTCGTAGCTCTAAGAACAAGCATAAACCCTCAAATCCCCTTTGTCACCATTTTTATTTAACAAAAATGGACTTAGGTCAAGTAAAGGACACCCCACCCTCCTTTTGACTATTTTTAGTCCCTTGAATTTTATCCCTCTTTATTGTTTTTCTAGCACAAAAAAGGGTTCAGACACTACGAAAAGAATTGAAAATAGAAAGTTGAAGATTATGAACACAGTAAAATGTACCAACGAGATGTTCCCTTAATGAATCAAAGAATTTTCAATGTTTTCTAAAAATGCCACAAATGGGTTCATGTCTAGAATGACAGGTCAATCTCATGTGTTCTACCAAATGCGCCATTTTATTTGGACTTGCTTAAAGCATGCTGCACATTTGTTCCTACAAGGAACAAGCACACCCAAATGTTATCTTCTCAAATTTTATTAAAATATAGTCTATGAATATCCAACTCTTTAGCACATTATCCACAGTACTTCAAATTGAGATTAATCAAATTTTCAAGCTATACAAGATTGAAAAGGGAACAGGGATTCAGTTAGTTATTACTTTTTACCAAAAAAAAGAAGAGCATAACAAAGAGAAAGGAAAAGTGTTTCACTTCATAGTCTATGAACGAGCATCGAATTGGCATTACCATCCTTAGAAGGACAGCTTCCCATGCTCATTAATATTTGATCCTCTTCCACAATTACGATAATAACAAGATTAAGCAAAATTAATAAGCATGTAATTATGAAAGCACGTTCAAGATGAACGCTATAATTTTGGCAACCATTTAGGAGTTGGTGGTGCCAAGATGAAATTTCAGAAAACTACCTTCTTCTGCACTCCTGTTGTCCGTTACTACCTTATTCTGCACTCTTGTTGTCCATTACAAGCAATTTACCCCTGTACAGGACAACATTATATGGTGAATGGAGGTCATCCATGTTAATCATAATACCACCAAGCGACTGATGGAAAAGTAGTTAAAACATCTGCCCTCATTTCCATTTGCCTAGTAACATGCACATGCAGCAGACACGTTAGAACATGATGCTAATAATTTTGATAATTTCTCCCAGCAAAAATAGGAAATACCACCAGCTAAAATCCACAGAGCCAATAAAAATAGGAATTAAGCCAAGGAAATTTTAGTTTAATAAAAATATTGCTCAAACCATAGGATATAAAAAGTTGGACACAGTTTCCAACGGACAAACTAATACAAATAAGCATTCGAAAACATTAGTCTCCTGCCTTAAGGACAAGGACTAAAAACTTCAACCCAAAACATCAACTCCAAGGTTTTAAAATTATTTAACACAAAAAGATCTATACAACCAAGAGACTAATTTTTTGATAGATCTTTTCCAATTTTTCAACCAGCCCCGCAATAATGACAAGATTCATCTATATAAATAAATAAAAAATTGAAAAGATTAGGGTTTTCCAAAATAAAAACACAAAAAACTAAAAAAAATTCTTTTAAAACTAGAAACTCAAAAAGAATTCCAACTCAAAATTTGAAAAAAAAAAACAAATTTTAAATAATGATTTATTAAAAATTGAATGTTTGAACTAACATTTAATATAAATTAATAATATATCAAAAATCTCCAAATATTTATAATTAACAGAGATATTTAAAAATAAACCATCATTTATTAATGCACATTTAGGGTATGTGCAAGATCATGAAGGGCCAAACTATGCCCTTAAGTGGCAATGAAAAATCAGCAAAATCAAGGTTAGTCAACTTGACGTGAAAATTTGAACTAGCTATCAACCTAATATAAAAAAGTTGTAAGAATAGAATCTGTAGGAAATTGAATGTAGTTTCTAAATTACAAGGCCTTTTTCTGAAAAACAATTAATATGATTGGTGAAAAGTATAGATTTCAATGCAGCAGTACAAAAATTTCAAGAAAAAAATAAGTAGGTGTATGTCTGACCACCTTAATCATAATCAAATGATAATATTTTTTTATAAGATTTTATATATAAGTAGTAGACTCCTTCCTGGATGTGACGCATATTTTTGTGTAATTTTATGCTAAAAAAATAATTAATTATGAATTATCTGCTACAACATTTTCAGAATAAAAAACTCCCGTGTCTGACCACCTTAACTCATTGAAAACTTTACCAAATTCAAAAAAATAAAATTTTTTCTTATAGTAGGTGAAGCATAGAATGTGATGCATTTTTCAAATTTCAAAAATGTTATACCATCTGAAAGTTATAGCTATTTTTCAATCAGTATATAAATCAACACTTTAGAGGTAACTCAATTGGAAAATAACTAATAATTACTTACCGAATTCAAAATCTGACAGCAATTATATCGAAAGAAAGCTGATAATCTCCTTAAGATACCCTTTTTGTTTCATCAAATTCAGGTCAAAAAAAAGTCATCAGCTACATGGTCGAAGTCTGGAACTCAGAGAAACAGGGGAAAAACACATTTTTGAGATATCTGAAGAGTTGACCAGATAGGTATGGTGCACAAAGCAATACCGATCCTAATCGGGTACCCGCTAAAGCCGGTAGAATTTTTAATTTTTAATTTTCCCTCCCCTTTCTCCCTCTTACCCTCCCATTTCTCCATACTTCATATGATATTAGATTATATATTATATATATTAGATAATATATAATATCTATTATATATTGAATTATATATTAAATATTATATATTGAATTATATATTAAATATTATATATTGAATTAGATATTAAATATTAAATATTGAATTATATATATTGAATATTATATATTAAATATTATCTATTAAATATTATATATTGAATTATATATATTAAATATTATATTAGATTATATATTATATATTAAATATTATTATTATTATTATTATATATATATATAATGATATAATATATATATTCAATATGATATGTATTATATATTATATATAAAATATTATTGTATATATAATAAAATCAAGTATAGTATATATAATATATATTATATAGGACATATTAATATGTAGGTTAATTACACCAGTATAAGGCATTAAAAAAGTTTCCAAAGGGGTCAGAGGATTCCTAGGGATCCTAACGCTTGAGAAAGTATACTAGTACCCCTTAGGTCCCTCTGTAACCCTCGACAACACATAAGAGTAGTCAAGTTTGTTCCAAGGGGTCGTACGACACCTTGGGACACACTTCAGTGCTCTAATATGTCAAAAGGGGTCATGGGGACTTCCTAGGGGTCCTAACACATAAGAAGGTGTACAAGGGGCCCTTAGGTCCCTCTGTGACCCCCGAGGACACAATTGAGTGTTCCAATGTGTTCTTTGTTAGAGTTGTCATATTATAGCTAATAATTAATTTATTTAATTATTAGTCTATTATACTCTACACTTAAGTTAAACTTAGGCATCTTATTATTCTTTAGGGTTTTCTCCTTTAGGGTTTCGGTATCCTTTTATAAGGATTCCCTCTTTGTATTTTAATTATTCACTTATTGGATCATAATGTAGAGTAGATTATTACATTGAGATTTTTCTTTCATTTTTTTTTCTCAATCAAGGCTTCTCTTTCTCAGATCTGTGATTACATGCCTCCATAGCTTTTTCTCTCTTTTTGTGACAGGTGTTTGCATGCAGGGATTCTTGGGAGCTGTGGGGTTATTCTTCTTCAACTCCTACATGGTATCAAAGCTTCATATCTTCATGTCCCTGTTTGTTATTTGAGAGGGTTTGGTCGTGTTCTTCAGATCTGTGCTTTTTAGAAGCTTTTTAAGTGGATTTAGGGGGACCTTTGTTTTTGGTTATTTTGGGCTCAAATGGACATCACCGTTGCACTCAGAGCGCCCAAAAACAACAGAATCCATATAAAATTTGTCCATTTTGGAAAACTTGGCTCTGAGACAAAAAAATTTGGTTTCCAGTGCCGTACGGGCATGAAAACCAAGAAAAAATTAAAAAAAAATCATTTTTATTTGCATGTTTTATGCACAGCTAGTGCAAATTTAAAAGGGCAGCCACCGCACCACCACAGCCTGGCCCTCGTCGGCAGCGCCTCCCGCTGGCCCTTCGGGCTTCACCAGCACTCCCGGCCCTGCCACCAGCGGTGACAGCTCCTCCGGTGCCCACAGCCCCAATCTGCCCACCGCGTGGCCCCCACCGCCTTGTGCACCACTGCCGCCCCTGCTCTGCTTCGGCACCCACTACTCCCAGCCGCACCGGCGCCCTCCACTCTGGAGTCCACCACCACCTGGCGGGTGTTTAAGCCCCACGGCTTATTTAAGCCCAGTGGTGGTCATATGGATGACCAAGGGCTTCAGTTTAGCCCCCTGTGTGCACCATGTGCCCCGGGGCTTGGGATTTTTTAGCCCCAGGGGCTTAAAATTTGGCTTTTGGAGCCTTTCAGACCTCCTGACAGTGTTTTCGCTCTATCTAAAGCATACGGAGGCCTTTTTTGGACTTCTCTATATCGTCAGAAATCTCTTTCTGAGATCTTTCCAATTATGGTGGTTTAATTTTTTGTCTCTACTATTTTGATAGTGTTTTTTTCTGTTAGAGTCTAATGTCTACTTTTTGCCTTTCAAGAACCATATCTTGCTCATCCAGGCTCTATTTTTGGTAAACCAGATATCGTCGGAAAGCTAGTTCTATGAGTTACTCAGTTGTAGGAGTCTTTTTTTAGATTCTGTTCCAAGTTTTTTATCCTCTGATTTTTTCTCTTTCACACTCTGGTGGATTACTTGGGTTCTACAGGTCTTGGGATCTCTTCTTTTGTTCTTCTAGCTCACTATTCTTTCTGACTTCTAAGTATTGTATGCTTCTCTTCTATAGCATTCTCTTTTCTATAAACGCACTGAGATAAAGTGCTTTCTTTTGCATATCTGGGGTTTTGAGCACATTGTGTTTGTTTGTACTCACACTTAGTTATAAAGTGTCATGGGGGGTTATGATGTTTTGCCTTTTGTGCTCATCCACCTTTGTCAAGTGAGCGTACCTTCCATGATATTAGCCCATACTCTGTGTCGGTGACACCACCCTTTATCCTGTGCTTGTACTTATATTACACTATTGGTGTTCCTAATTCTTCTTCCTGTAGATGTTTTTGGCATTGCATTTCAGTATTCCTGTCACCCCTCTCCCTGTTTAGCATTATGGGAGGGGTTCACCTGTTGGCTCTACTTCTTCCTTGGTTTGGTTGAGTGATCTATGTATTATGTTTTTGTTCCTATGTACTAGGCAGATGTAGTGGCTAGGAACCTATACATTCTGGTGAGATGGATCATGTACTATATAGACACTCGTTCATTCCTACTTTTGGAGGTCACCTCTTCAATTGATCAACTCTTCAGACTTTGTCTTCTCTACCTGGTCATGCACTATTTCAGTGGGGGTTCCAATAGTTACTTCTGACAGTGTTGTAGCTTCCTGCTTCAGAGATGCTTCTTGCTCTTTCATGTTCCTTTCTTTGGCACTTTCCCTAGATTAGAGGCTTTGTTTGCTTCATCTAGTTTGTTTCTTGTACTTGGGTACCTGATCAGGCCTAGTTGTCAGGACCCATAGTTCCTTTCATGCATTTTTTTTACATGCATCTGTTAGTCCTTAGCTGTTTAGCTTCTCCCTAACTTACACCTAAGGGGGGTGTTAGAGTTGTTATATTATAGCTAATAATTAATTAATTTAATTATTAGTCTATTATACTCTACACTTAAGTTAAACTTAGGCATCTTATTATTTTTTAGGGTTTTCTCCTTCAGAATTTTAGTGTCCTTTTATAAGGATTCCCTCTTTGTATTTTAGTTATTTACTTATTGGATCATAATGTAGAGTAGATTATTACATTAAAATTTTTCTCTCATTTATTTTTCTCAATCATGGATTCTCTTTCTCACATCTATGATTACATGCCTCCATAGCTTTTTCTCTCTTTCTGTAACAGGTGTTTGCATGTAGGGATACTTGAGAATTGTGGGGTTGTTCTTCTTCAAATCCTACATTCTCAGGGGTCATAGAGGGACTTAAGGGGCCCTAGTACACATTATCATGCATTAGGACCCCTAGAAAGACCCCATGACCCCTTTTGACACATTTGAATGTTCAAGTGTGTCCTAAGGGGTTGTAGGACCCCTTAGGACACATTTGAACATTCAAATAGGTCAAAATATATCATGGTGTCTTCCTGGGGGTCCTAGTATGCCTTATCATGAATTAGGACCCCTAGGAAGACCCCACAACCTATTTTTACCCATTTGAATGGTCAAGTGTGTTGTAAGGGTTTGTAGGACCCCTTAGGACACATTTGAACATTCAAATGGGTCAAAATTGGTCATGGGGTCTTTCTAGGGGTCCTAGTACACCTTATCATGCATTAGGACCCCTAGAAGGACCCCACGATGCCTTTTGACATATTTGAATGCTCAAATGTGTCCTAAGGGATTGTAGGACTCCTTAGGACACATTTGAATATTCAAATGGGTTAAAAGGGGTCATGGGGTCTTCTTGGGGGTCCTAGTACACCTTATCACGCATTAGAAACCCTAGGAAGACCCCACGACTCATTTTGACCCACTTGAATGGTCAAGTGTG
>MU223145.1:225247-246697 GCA_018584345.1 Thuja plicata
GGGGGGGTGAATCAGTTATCAATAACTTTAATTCTTTCCTTCTTTAACTTTAGAATACAACAAAGTGAATGCTTAATCAAATAACACAGTACACAACACACAATTTGATTACGGGGAAACCAAATGGTAAAAATCCCAGTGGGAGTTAGCACCCACAATGAACTATACTTGTTTATAGTAATCCCCGTTAGAAGATATCTCAACCCTGTTAGGATTTGTACTTTACAATGCAATAAGTATAGTGATCTGGTTAAGGGTCAGACCCTGTTAGGAGTCTTTTACAAATAACCCTATTAGGGGTGGTGGACTCACTGTCCAAAAGCTTACTACTTGATGGTGAAGGCTACAACCTTCTGTATAACAGATATGCACTATATCTGATGATGAACTATAGAGTAGACCTGCTATCTTGATTAGTTCCAGTGTATTACATTCTTTCACTTCTTCTTCACATAGACTCTTGATGAATGAACCGACTTTGATAATCTTCTCTGTACATCTTTCTTCTCTTTTTGTATCATTCACACTTAGCGTGTCACATTTGACTTGCTATAAGTATCTTCCTCAAATTATGAGATCATGGGACCTGTAAGACAACTCTTCTTAACATCCTTGTTGGATCTACTAAGCACGCAAGCATTATTACAACCGTGCAAGTATAAACTGAATAGATGCGACGCTTCACTAAGTCGGCCTCACCAAATTAACTCTAACTTTGCAATCTTCTTGAAACACATTTGGCACCTTTAGATTAATATCATCAACTCATAACTAATCATGAATATACACATGCATATACTAAGGATAGGCGCAACTCAAGAAATACAATATATACGTCGGCCCTAAATAGTTACACTTCCAGAACTGTAATTGCCAATAACATAATTACATAACTTGACTGAAACATCATATCTGGATCTGCGTGTATGAACATAACATAATAAACATGTCAACAACATGTATCTATCCATGCAAGTCTTCATATCACCATTCTGATAAGTACATACATAATTAGTACTGTGTATTATATGTTCTCATCAATGACAAACATACAATCAATCAACTGCTCAGAATCAAATCTCCAACATATGTGACCATGGCACGAGAGTATCATCCAAGTATAAGGTAAATGTGGCACACACATAGTAAGGTCATAATTACCATTCAACCACATACTCTAAAATGATAGCATATCGGAGGGTATTACACCCTCTGTTCTTGGGTTTTAACTTAGTCTTAGAAGTTATATTGATGTACATAAAATTGAAATCATAAAAATGAGTATTGAAGTCATAAGGGAACTTAGGACATACAAAGATCATCTGTAATTTAATTTTAGAAGAAACACTTGATTAATATATACATATTCCTTTTAAAACATGTAGAAAGTTAACACAGTCAATCAAGTATCTAGTACATTCAACATCTAGGTTGAATCTATCTCAAAGCAATATTAATTCAATGTTTGCTAACTTTTATGAGTGGATAAGATAAAGGGAGAATACACATTCATTTAAATACTCAATATAAGCAACCTAAAATGATGTAGAACTAGATAAGATGAAGCATGAGGTCAACAAGAAAAATAGTAATCGAAGGATGTATTCAAGAGAGATATCTTCAACACTTTAAAGTAACCTGAGACAAGGGGTTAAGTCATGCTAAGGAAAAAATCTAATATAGGATGAGATTAATGAATGTGGCTAGAGGTTAATTATTAAGGGTACATATCGAGTTCATGATTGCTAGAGTTCCCAGTATAGAAATATGAGTTATGATACTAGATGCAATGCCCCGCTTGGGAATCCATGAGAAAAATGTCTACCTAGACTCAAAGTTGATGCAATATTTTTTGTTGAGAGATACATACAACATAATATATTATTATATTATCAATATAAAAACACGGGGAAGTAATTTAATTCTTATGTTTATACAACATCATTAATACATTACAATCATTTAGGAGAGTATCCTAAATATAAATAACATTCTCTTGGGTCCCCAAGAGGTTGTTACTTAACAACACCATTCACTCAAATGAACTAACCAATAACATATTCTAGAGATTACAACTATGTTAATTTTAAGTCCAAAATATAAATGTTTGTAGCATTTCCATTTACATACTCAAAACTACAACTAACATGAAGTAATGAAACATATATTATATTCATCTAGGACATATATCAAATATGAAATAAAAACCTAGCTATTACATCAGTATCATCATAATCTCATATCTACTTTGTACATATTTATTGGGAATCACAAACATGCTTTATAATTATAAATAAAAATATATACATCTTTCCTATAGGATATCTGAATACATCACAAAGTACAATATACAATTGCAACTCAAGTATAATATAATGAAGTGTCTTTAAACAGATGATGTGGTAACAACAACCAGAAAGTATAAAAATGAAGCGACACAAAAATAGGACCTTGACGCTAGAAGAATCACTACCACCCGACCATGTGGAACCTGGAGGCCCACCCCACCATGTGAGGACATAAAGACCAGCACCCTGTCAAACAAACAACTAAAAGTAAGGAAGACTAAACAAGGTTTCACTAGATGCATAGGAATACAAGGTTAACATAATTCTATGATCAAGACAAACCACTAGTGGAACAAAAAAACTCATAGGATGCCTAGAACACATATAGGGAAGTATAATCACATAATTCTAAACCTTGGGTTACTCTTGACATCTCTCTAGAACCTGATCCCTAAGTAAGATCATATACAAAATATGATACTCCTTTTGTGGAGACAAGGAATCCGTCATGTCATCTCACTACGTCCCTTGGATGGATAGGAATATTCTCCCACTTCCATCCTTAGCATGTACTAGTGCTCAAGGCATGATCAAGGCATTATTATTATCTTATTAAAGTTATGCCTAGTAAATTTATGAAGTTATCACTTATTTATAAAACTCACAATGGGTTATCCTAGATGGTCATTTGAGGGCTACAACCCCCACTGCGAGGTACTTCCCTACTATGCTTTTAGATAAACTACCCTAGGCGTAAAATAGAAAAGAATTATAATTGACAATATACATTTCGTCGGGTTCCTTTTAATAACAGGAACACACTGGCATCTATGTAGCCATAATAATCATAATAAGTTCCTCCCAAGGTGTACATATGAAAATACATGAAAATGTCATTAATATCAAGGATGAGATTATAACCTACTCACAATATGGTTCCCAATATAATGAGCATAAAACTAACATAAGATAACCCCGAGCCTCTTGGTATGGCCAACCCTTATATAGGACTTACACTACCCATACAAACAATTTAACATACTCAAATACCTTGATATAATGCTTGCATATAGAATATATTTAATAGCATATCAATTCTTATTACTCTTATCGGATAAAAGATGATTATTACCAAGGACATTATAGATCCATATAATTTATTTAGTAGATTCCTAATAATATTAACTATAAAACTTACCACACAATTCAACCTGGTTCAATATAAATTTACATAAAATAAAAAGATTGAAAACTTCATTTAAGTACAATAATTTAAAATAATTTTTTTTCTTTTAAATAATATTTAATTCTACTAATTAAAACTCTTCATAAAACCTTCTTGTATAACTATAAGTACAACCCATTTAGTAAACTTAATTTAAAAAAAAAAAACTTAACTTATTAAAGACGAGCACTTTCGGAAGGGAACATATTTGTCCTAAGGCAAAATAAACAAAGTAACCCATTCCTCATGGGCGCAACCCACCAGTAGAGAGGTACGCAGAATTAAAACACAGACATAGTAAATTTCAAATTCCCCCATAAGGTGTAGACTTAAACAATCAAACAGCACAAAAATATAAAAGAAAAGCGCAGGGAATTGAGAAAGATCAAAGATGCTCTATCTGGTAAAAAGTAGTGTACTCACAAGGGTTAGAAGCTTTATTTGTGCCCAGGGAATGACCAAAGATCTGCCATATAAATAGCACTTTAAAAGGGAAAGGAGGAGATTGTTTTTATTTAATAAAACCTCAAATTACCATTCCGTAAAATTAAAATTGACACAGGTGTTGAAGAAGGGCTGATTTTATTAAAGTATTAAAACCAGCCCCCAAATAGTGGTACAGAGATGACTAAAACAGTGGTGAAACCAGTCCAAAAGAATACTTGGCACTAGAAACCAACATTCCTATCCAAGTTATTTTGTGGCACTGGGCACTAGAAACCAACAGTCCCAACCAAGTTATTTTGTGGACAACACTTTGGTCTCTTTACTCATGGAAGAAGGCATAGCATACAAAGGTAAATATATTGAAAGATATGCTAGCCATTGGAAATAGGAAAATTGAAATAATGAAAGGAAAAAGGATAATAAAGTCTTGATTTTAACAAACTTAAACCTTCATTCATGTGACCATGTGCAAGAAACAAGGTAAAGAAGGAACACCGTCTACATCTCCACGTGCACCCAGAATGGCGCAGCTCGCTAAGGCTAAGGTCGGTTGATAAAACCATGATTTCTGGTACCAATAAAATAAAAGAAACAATAATTTTAAATGAAAAGAATCGATTTGGTTCTTATTGGCGAAATCATAATTTATTCCCCACAATTGGTGCAGGTAAAAGAAAGAAGAATCTGTAATGCCAAAAGTTATCACTAAGAAAACACAACAATATTTTTGCCTAATATTACTAAAGAAAGAAGTCACCTAGTTATCCATCCCAACTATGATAGTACAAGCTGATATTTTAATGTCATTAAATTATGTACAATGACACCATTAATATTGGTATTTTTTTATATATATAACGGTGGATAGGTTGCCTATACATTATTAAGAAATTAATTTTTTAATAATGAATAATATTATTATTAATTCTAAATTTTAAATTTTCAATAACTAATTATTAGCATATCATCACCCTAGTAGAAATTTAGGAAGAAAGAGCAATATTTGCAAGACAGAATATCACTTCCACTTCTACATTTTTAGAAGCAAAAATGGAAAGAAAGAAAAATGTTTTAACTCCACTTCTTTAGTAACCACTAAATGAAGTTTAGAATAATTCAAGTGAATAGAGTTTCACATTTTAAATAGAATTTATAAAAATAGACGATACCTTTGCAATTCTTCATAAGAAAGGAAATAGACAAGTAATGAAGTGAATTTATTACTTGGGACCAAAAGAAATTAATATGCTGATTTTATTACAATAATTTTATATACATTATTTTTTAACTTTTTTTTGTATTAGATATAGTTAGATCAGAAAACAAGGACCGAAGTATCCAATTTAGGTTACATCAAAGAGAGCCCTCCAAGAATGAGGGAAAAAAAAACTCCCACTAGATAGGGTAATTATGGAAAGTATAAAGTGAAATATATACAGTAAGAGAGCATAATAAGACCAAGAGAGGGTCTAGTGCAGAATGTCACTGTGGGTATCTACCCACGCTATCCATCACAGAGGCCCCTCCATCCAAGCCATGTTCTTCAGTTCCTGGATTTGAGTAAGCATGAGATTCTGATCTTTCTTAGATTTGAGATTTTTCCTGATTTCCTTATTGAGAGTAACGCAGGCTTTCTCAAAAGTTTTGTAGTCCTCCATGTTTCTTTGCCATTCATAACCATGCTTCATCTCGTACACAAAAAAGGTAGCATGACCATTCTTAAGGAACCTTTTCAGCTTATCTTTGTCCATCATCATCGTAGTATGGACTTGCACAAAAATTCTAAAATATGTGAGTCTAAGAAATGACTCAGTAAGAAGCCTAGGGGTGTCCTTGTACTTTTCCTCATTTCTGCATTTCCAGATCAACTAGAGAATATAAGAAGAAAGAATATTCCAAAATAGATTGGTGTCCTTTTTAATGCCATTGATATTACCAGTGATAATGTCCAGAATATGCACATTAATAGGATATAAAATACCAAACATATTCCACACTTTCCTAGAAAAAATATAGTCAAAAAGAATGTGTCTGCCAGTTTCAGGCATCTTGCATAAGCTACAGAGTTCATTAATGTCCTTGTCCCTTCTAATCGAGAGTCTATCCAGCATGACCAGCCATTTAAAACATTTGATTTTAGGTTCTATGGATCCTTTCCAAAGTTTATTAAAGAGTTTACTCAAGGTTTTAATATCAAGGGAGGCATACCAAACCGAGTTAACATGTCCAATGATGGAATTGTTACACCCAATAACCTTATAGATATTTCTAGCTTTGATTTTGGATAGAACAACTCCATTAGGCCATTTACACTGGAGGAATCTATCATAATCAACAAAACAGTCAAAAGGAAGGTTAGAAATAGCTTTAGCAATCATATTATAAGTTTTCTTTTGAGAAGAAGGAATGTCGAATCTATTTCTAATTTCATCCCAGCTGATAAACTTATCATTTTCAAAAAGGGAGATAAGATGAGAGATGCCAAGACTGTTCCAATGGTGAGCAGAGCACCCTTGTGAGAGGGCCAGGGGTTTTCTAGATAAGTGAAGATTCCACCAAATGGATCTCTCACCATATAAATGTTTATCATCATGGAATCCCTTATTAGTAATATGAGCCTCGACTTCATCCCAGACTTTTCATATGGTTCTGAAAAAAATAGACCCCTGTACAGTAATAGGGAAATCGCCAAGAATCAAGTCACAGAAGGGGAGATTCTTCCAACTTTTAGCATGCTTAGGAACACCCCTTTCAATATTATGTCTAACGAGGATTTTCCATGGATCACAACCATCCATATAATGAAAGATCCATTTGGCAGCCAATGCCACCCCTTGAGTTTTAAGGTCTTTAAGCCCCAGGCCCCCCATAAGTTTATCAGTATGGCACCAGGCCCAATTAACAACATGTAATTTTTTACCTCCTTTGCCATCAGACCAAAGGAAATTTCTAACTCCCTTTTGGATTTCCATAATTTGATAGTTACTAAACATCCAAGAAGATGAAAAATAGATGTTATAGGATGAGAGGATTTTTTGGAAGACTTGAACTCTGCCAGCCAAAGAAAGAAATCTACTATGCCATTTGCCTAGTTTGTTGGTGATCTTGTCCTTAATCCAGAGCCACATATCCTTGAGGGAGGGTTCAATGGAGAAAGGAAAGCCAAGGTATTTGACAATCATGTGCGGGCCACCCCATTGAAAGTTATGAGTTTTAAACCAGTCAGGAGGACTATCCAATCTACCAAGGCATATGTATTTGGCATGGGAAATCTTGGCCCTAGAAATAGAACAAAAAAAGTTGAGTTTGGACAGGAGGGAATCAAAGTTGTTAGCAGTGAACTCAAGGAAAATGGTTGTATCATCAGCAAATTGGGAGTTGAGAAGATCTTCATCATTGGGGAGGGAGATGCCCTTAACACGGGGAGACAGGGAGGTATCTCTGAGAATGTAATGTAAGTCTTCTGAAGCAATGACAAAGAGGGCAGGGGCCAGAGGGAACCCCTATCTAATAGACCTTCCAAGAGGGAAGGCCTCAGAGAGGGAGCCATTAACATCAATTTGAGCGATCACATCTTTAAGCAGAACCTGAACCATATCATAGAAGGAGTTAGGAAAACCAAAGGCTTTTAACATCATGGAGATGAAACTCCACTCAATTTTGTCATATGCCTTTTCAAAATCAAGAAGGAGCATGGCCGAGTTCTGCTGGGAACATGAAGCCCAGTTCATGGATTCCCATCCAGTGATGAGATTTTCAAGAATAAATCTACCCTTGATTAAGCCAGTCTGGGTGGCACATATAAACTTAGGTAAGATGTCCACCAGTCTAAGAGCCAGGATTTTGGCAAGAATTTTTTAAGAAATATTTAGGAGAGTGATAGGGTGCTAGTTCTTAATGAGAACTTTGTCCCCATCCTTAGAGATAAGTTTAATGATCCCCCTATTTATAATTAGGCCAAGGGAACCATTACTCAGGGCTTCAACATATATTTTTTGAAGTTCTTTAGAAATCCAACCAATTTTGGCCTTGAATAATTCCATTGGGAGGCCATCAGGCCCAGGTGCTTTGTCATTATGGAGGGATTTAATAGCATTTTCAATTTTCTCAATAGTTATATCTTTAGACAGAATATCAGCATCAGTGCTAGAAATCTTATTCAGGATCAAGGGAGAGCATTTATTTCTCATTCTTTCAACCTCTTCAGAGTCCTCAGAAGTGAAAAGGCATTCGTAGTAATCTGCAAATGCTTTTTAATGCTATCCTAATCGGTAACTTCAACATTATCAACTAGAATTCTATCAATAGATTCATTAGACTGTTTATGTTTAATCAGGTTAAAAAAAAAATTAGAATGCTGGTCTCCATTCTGAATCCAATGAGCCCGAGATCTAATCCTCTCACCTCTAAAATTGACTTGTTGATGTTTCCTAAGAGCATCCTTGGCAGGGATCACAGAAGCCGTAAAGACAGTGTTTGAAGGAGAAGACTGAGCATTGGCTTCAGCTATTTGAAGCTCAGATGAGAGATGTTTTTCAGATAACCTTTAATCCTTAGCCCTCTTTTGGCCTATTGTTTTTAAGAGCTTTTGTCAGGCCGGCAGGTTGATTTCCCACCTATGGGAGTGAGAATAGGAAGGGAAGTTCATGAGATTAATATGCCTAATGATAGAGATGGTAGCTAAGACATCCTCATCAAGGAGCAGACTAGTGTTAAGAATAAACTTCAAGTTGGAGTTCCTAGATCGGGCCAAAGAGTTGATGAAGCTAATGCAAGCAGAGATAGGGTGATGGTCCGAAAGGGAAGCAGAGGTGGCAAGAACAGAGTTCCCTTGGCTATTAGGAATGAAGGAGAAGAAGTTTTTATTACAGTAGAAGCGGTCCAATCTACAGTAAATCCTAGAGCTGCCTTGTTGATAATTACACCAAGTGTGCCATATTCCATGGTTAAAGTATTTGTTACCAGAGAGTGGATCAAAAAGATTTTTGTCAACCTTCATCTTAAACCATTGGGTTTTTTCCTGGTCTTTCCAATGAAAATGGATCTCACCAAGCTTATCATCCTGTGATTCCACCATATTGAAATCACCTCCAATAATCCAAGGGATATTGGGTAAAGAAGTTACCCAGTCCCAAAGAGTAGATCTTTCTTTAGGGTCGTTTGAAGCATAAATGCTACAAATGCCAAATTCAAAATTGTTATGTGTAATGGTAATCCATACAGCCCTATCACAGGGACAAAAACCAAAACCAGTAATAACCTTGCCCCATTTAGGGTTGAAAAGAAGAGCAGTACCTCCCCTGCCTCTGGGGTGAGATGTATAAAATTTAATAGCATCTTTCCATATGAAATTAAGATTAGACTCAAGGATAAAACCGACAGCCTTGATTTCCTGTAACATAATGAAATCTATAGCTCTATAATTATTAATGAAAATTTTGATAACATATTTCCTATCAGGCGATTCGAGTCCCCGAATATTCCATGAGATAAAATTCATGGCACAATATGAGTCGGGGACCTACGCTATGTTGACACTCCATCAGTAGGAGCCATAATGGCTAAGGGAGAGTCTCCATGTTTTTTTTTCGAGGGATTCTTGTTTTTGGATCCTACAGGCCTTCCCCGGCATTTTGAAGCCTGTAGATTGACATTAAATTCATCTTCATTATTCGACACAGCAGGGGAATGAGTATCAACCTCCATGGAATGTTTAATCTTGAGAGGAACATGAATGGAGATGATATCAGAGGTACTAGCTGGAATAATTTCCAGAGAGCAATCATCATCTATCTCTTGGAAGATTTTTGGCAGGATTTCAAGGTTAGGGTCTGGTGGCCTGAGCTTTGAAGAAGAATTAGAGTTGGATTTACTCTGATCAGAAGAGTAATCATGATTAAGGTGAATATCGAGGTTAGAAGGACACAGAGAAGAAACATGGATAATAGCTAAAGGGGCAACCTTAGGAGTAAGGTCATTCTTGGGGTTGCGCCTTCTATGCTTTTTGGTCACAATTTGAAAGCCTTCATTAGATGCAGGGTTGTCAATAATGGCAGACAAGTCAGGGAAGGTGGTCAGATTCTGAGAAGGAGGACATGAAGGGGAACATGGGATAAGGTCAAAGGAATGGTTCATGAGAGTAGCACTAATATCCATATTTATCTCAGAATTGTTCAAAAGGATATTAGCAGAGGTCGGTTTGGTTGGGGGCGTTTTAGAATTCAAAGTAGGTTTCTTTCTGATAATCAGACAATCTTTCCTAAGATGGCCCTCCTTTTGACAAAGAAAATATGCATTCAGGCCACCAAGAATTTCAATGGGGCAGGTGAAGATGTCACCTTCAATATTGACATTAGGATCAGGCGGAAATTCTTTACCAGGCATTAGCGAAATGAGAACCCTAGCGTCCATATGTGGAACAAGTCTAACTGTTTCATCCATTCGAACCACTTTCCCAAAGGGCTCCAGGAGGTGGGGTAGGAATTTCCATAGAAATGGAGGCACATTTTTAACCAGAACCCAATGAGGAGCAGAAAGCGCAAGAACTTCGTCATGCACAGCCTCTAGTGACCAAGCTAGGGCACGGAAAGAAGAATTACCGACGGTCAAATATTGTTTTTTGAGAACTTTTTCTTGTGATTCCTTATTAGCGAAGAAAATAACATATAATCCTTTTTGTAATTGTCTACAGAAAGAAATATGCAAACCTAGCTTAAGATTCCAATAATTATGAAACCACTCATCCAAAAACTTGCGTGGTGGACACTTATCAAGTTCCAGAGCAGACAAGAAAATAGCAGAGCTACAAAGCCTAGTCTTTTCTTTCTTAATTTCAACAAGCATTTCTGAATTAGGGGCAATGGAGAAGGGTAACGGGGCATCCTCAGGTCCTTACCGAATTCAGAGGGTCCGAGTCTGGAATCCAGGCTAAACTTAGCTTTGGCATCGATAACACCAGAGCATGCGACCGCCTCGGAAAAGGATTTGGAGTTCACAGTTTGAGATGGTTTAGGGTTTTTTTTAATAGTGTCTGTCTTGGGATTATAGGTTTTAATTGGAGAAGGAACGGGTACGGCCTCTGTCGGAGGACAGAGGCCATCGTTTTTACCACCATTCATTTTGCAAGCATTAAATGTAAAACAAGGAAATTCCACACTTGGCACATTCATCCCGCCAAAGGAAGCCTGTTGTCGTCTGCCGCCTGGGGAGGTTCCACCAGAAACCGCCACTGCAGCGAAGGGAAGTATCCACCGCTGAAATCGCAGAGAGATCGCAGATTTACCGCCAAAAAACGCAGAGCTCGCTTGATTTAATATTATTTAGCTCCTTATTTTTTAACTTTAGATATTATTATTATCATTTTATCATAACTCTTTTCCTCCAAACTACAAAATGAGAATATTATAATAGGAAAAAAAAAATCTCTAATTGTAAAGTAAGCTTATTGTCACTATTTTTTTTTCTTATTGAATTTAAAATAAATTTACTTCAAAGCTAAACTCCCATAGACCTATTCTCACTTTATTTACTTAAAAATGGTTTCAAAATATGTTACAAACTATATCTATGGATAGTTGAAGTTTCTTTGTCAAAGTGAAGTAAATTATATTTATTACTTAGTGCTGTGCTGGAAAATTTATGAAGACACATTTGGACACCAAAAAATAATTAGAAAATGACATCAGAAATTGTTAGAAAGAATGAATTTGCAACCTTTTAATAGTAACATTTGTTTGGAATGTGATTGTTATGGCCATTGAGAAAACATTTTCCAGCTAAGATATAGGTAAATACATTTGGACGCACGTTTTGAATAGGACATAATGACATGATAATATTTGGATGAATAGTAAATCAAATACTACACAATCCTGAGATCGATTTCATACGGGCAATGAAATACTCTATATGATGATAAGAGTAATATAGTACTATTGAGTTTTGTTTTCTAATTTATTAATAAAATTTCTGTTGAAGAGTATCACTAATTTTTTTAAGTTTTTTTATGAGAGAACTAAATCTAAAAAAAGTTAAAGTGTTACAGGTATGTATGGTAAAATGGGAGGTTGGCGACACCAAATTAATGCCAGTACCTCTCAGTCTGCACAAGCATTGGCCTATTAGGTACCTCCACTGGGATAACTTTAACATACAGATAAATCTTTCAGCTAGAGTTTCGTAAGGGCGGTTCTACAGGTCCTATCAGTTTGAACTTTATTTAATAATTTTAAGTATTTTTAGTAATCATTTATTGATTCACATTGTTAGTCCATATAAATGGGGCAAGCGTATCTAATCCTCAGATAAAAATCAGGAATGGAGTATATTTAATTTTGCTTGCTTCGCTTATTTTATTTTACTTAGACTATTACGTTTATTGTGTATTTTCTAATTTGCCTTCCATTTTCCTTACTTCGTCTTGTTTCCTGGCCATGAACACATAGTTACAATATGATTTGGATGCAAAATACTAAATGTCTTTCATTAAGAATAATGAAAGGAATGGCAAAAAAAAAAGTCAAGATGTTATTATATAGAGAATGTCTCTCCATACCAGGTTGAATCTTCCCTGATAGATGCAATGTAAATCCGATTACTTCTTTTTCATTCACAATATGGTTATCAATTACATTTTGTCTTAACCATCACAGCGGGCATATAACCAATTCATTATCTCTCAAATCCTAAACGGTAGAATCTTCAACGTAAGTAACACCAGAAATCCGTATGTTCAAGCCTTTTTGTTTTCTAATTAATATACTAATAAAAGAAACTTACCTTTATAATATACAATAATAGTAGCCGGAAATAGTACAACACATTTTACAACCATTAATATGAATCTTTGTACAATCTGGCAAGGAAACAACTACAGTTTGACTAGCTTTATGTTTTCGTTTCTTTTCATAATAGAAGCGACATTTGAGCATAATGAAATATCTTTTATATTTATTAGCATTTGTTAAATTAAATAATAAAACTTTTAAGCTCATTTATTTAAAAGATTCATATGAACATGGAAGGAGAACATCATTCACAAAATTTTTTAAAAAAAGAGAGATAATACTTTCTCTAACTCATAATGAAACTTTCACTCACTTCAAAACAAAAATAATTCTTAAGCTAACATTTCAAATGGATGAGTGATAATTGATTGAATTGTGTCAATGGTAATTCAGCTATCAAGGGCTTGCTCTCCTCTCTTCCATATTGGCATCATGAGACTGTGTGTGCCCTAGCCATACCCTCGAGCGAGTAAAGATATTATGCAACATACAAAATCAATGGTGGGGACATTCTTTCCAAATCAGATTATCTTTTTCTACTACGTTATATCTATCTTTTCTAACAACCATCCTTGAGAAAGAATACATGAACAAGAAATTTATACTGATAGCAAATAATGAAAGGATGAATTAACTCTCTACATTCTAATTATTTTCTTTCTCTCTCCTTCTACATGATACCTCTTCATTTTTCCTCTATCCATTCTATCTTCTTCCACAAGAAAGGTTCTCAAAAAGGAGAAGTGGGTAACACCCATCTACCCTTTCACAAGTCCAATATAAGGGAATTTAACTTGGAAGGCTTGGATGGGGAAATGACATTTGTCACCTTTCAATCCAATCCTCCATGTGGTCTTTTTTTCTTTTGAGAGGGGACAAAAAGTAAGAAACCCCATCCTCAAATTCCTCACTCATAAATGAGTTATGGAAGTGAGGTTGGTACCTTCAACCCACCTATCCTCCAAATTCGTCACTCATATTCATAAGGACTTTTGGAGGGTTAAATCAAGTCTTGGGGCTTTTATTATCCATCCAATTTGCCCCCACCTCAAGGGTATAGACCTTGGGGGTCTATTTTATAACTTAAACAAGAAAGTTAACTAAAAAATTCCCACAAAAGGCCAAAAAAAATAAAGATCATGAACTCATCTATATCAAATAGTAAAACCTTATTTCCTTCTATGTAAAAAATAGTTATACTTATAACTTCTCATAAAATAAATTGATTTGGAATAGTTAATTGTCTCATGGAGCTCGTTACTTTCCTGCACATAGACACCACATTCACAGATATAATTAGAGCACATTAATAATTTATATTATCTTATGTTAACTTTTACATTAATTAGGGAATACCAAGAATGTTACCATATTCTCATTTATTATTTCTCAATCTATCTAGTCATCTATTGGAGAGAAGCATGTAACTCGAGAGAGGATTTTACAATATCTTAGATTTAAATCATATCAATATTCCATATGTGCATATATAATCTTTAATCTATAATTGTCACTAAAACACAAGGGAAAATTAGATGTTAAATCTATCATAATCAAAGAATATGCATTCATGTAATTATAAGAAGACAACCAATTAAATAGTATGTCCACCACTATATTGTCAGTTTAATTTAATTACTACCATGTATATTCCATAATTAGAGATGTATTAGTACTTAACGATGCGAGGTCTAACATCCCCCTCCCCTTGAATTAGACTTCCTCCTAGAAGTCACCCAAATTTAGGGACAAAATTTTCATCCTAAGATCTTACTTAATTCATTGAGCATTTTAAACTTTATTCCTATTGGTGAGGAGCTTAAATTAGTATTGCATGCAAATACATAAATGCAAGTGAGAGATATACTTTCCTTTGTTTATGTTTTCAAGTGTTTAAGAAAAACACCTCATAGAGTGGAAAAATGTATTCCTAATACTCAAAACACATCTTATGTTTGCATCACTCACAAAATTCTTCAAATTTAAATGTAGTAATGCATAGTAATATCATTCAAAATATCAATGTCTGAAATAAATCACATGTCTGATACATTGCTCATTTTTGGTCAAACGTGCTCAATTGTACCCCAACTACCACTCATGGTGTTGGCACTCCAAACTCTCTAATTTAATTTGTGTATCAATTTATGATTAAGATGTATAATATGTCCCAACTTTTTTTTCCTTATGTCATAGTTTGTAGTAATTCCGCATTACACTCATTCAGAACTTTATAGTGTTTATGCAACCATTTAATATAATATCATAAAAGGTTTAACAATATACTAAAACAACACAATAATAACACAAGGGATCATTAGGACGGTTATCGATAATATAGATAGCATAGGAAATTATGATGTCATGGGGTCCTTTTCTAAGAATCACATGATAATTTTCCTAGTACATTCCCTTTGTTTGTGTATGGGTTTAGCCTCCAAAGGTAAGTACAAAATTATCACACACATGATCTAGGGGGAATGGTTTATTATCATCCCATACTCATCCCATTTACACATCCATCCTCACAATAAAAATAGATTCTGCAATGCATCTACTCCACCATACAACTTACCCAGAACCCCTCTCGGGTATGATAGTTTACAATACTCACATCACAAACATATTTTGCCAACAATTTTTAATAATAAATGGCCTCAACAAATAAAAGTGAAATCCAAAAAATATATCTTAAAAGGAACAGTTAAATAAATTAAAATTCAATAGTGGCCACATTAGCAAAACCTTAATTTAAAACAAGTAAAGATATGTCCTTGATGAAAATAGGACCATCAAAACATAATTTTGGATAAGTAGCCCAACAAAAGTTTTTGTATTACATTTCCAATACCAAGGAAATTAATACAAATTATCAACAAAAAAAAAATTAGACCAACAATTCATATTTTATCAACTATTGCACATTACAAGTACTACGTGGCCTTATCAAGGCCACTAAAAGGCAGGAGGAGAATCGTGTTTCTCTAACCAGATAAATATTTATAATAGTGGATCTCTATACACAAAATCAGAATGGTGGTTCTCTAACCACATAAATATATATAATGGTGGATCTCTATCCAAAAAATCAAATGGTGGTTCTCCAACCATATAAAATATAACCAACGTCATTCCCACATAACCTGGGACATGATCAATAATAAATCTGTAATGCCATGTATCTGAAAAGCCAATACATATTCCTTAATATCTAAGTATCACTAACATAATAGGAACTATCCGCAACCCATGGGTAAACACATTAAGGAGTGGGTTTTAACTATGAACTAACAAGTGTAGCTCTACATGTGGCAGAGTTTATAGGATCTATCATCCCTTAGAGTCTCAAAAATAAGTAATGTTGTAATACTCCAATGGAGGTTCTCTATAACTCAACCCCTATTCATATATTTTCCATATCATATGGAAGGAAAGACTTGTCATGGAGCACTACCAACGAAACATCATGTTGTGCATCCCATATGACAAAGAAGACTTATCATGGAATACTACAAACACAAAAGAATGGTGTGCATCTCATACAAAAAAAAAAGTACTTGTTGTAGAGAAATACAAAAAAAACACTATATAAGACTCACACCAAAACATATCACAAAATATAATACTAATACAATAAATAATATGAACTTTTTTTTTACACGATCACATTCATTCATATTGTTATAAAAAAGGGTGTTCATTGATGGATCACACATGACATCCATCTCGCCCTTACCCAAGTCAGGTGGAAAGTGCCACCAACTTTAGAGACATCACATTTACTAGATTATTTCACATGTCACTACACAAGTTTCCACGGTGCCCACAATCACTTCCACATGTACAAAACCTTCACAAGCATACCCCATTACATCACAAAATAAGGTATTTACAAGTTTTCAGAAGGTTCAAAAACATACAATTATGAGAGTAAGTTGTGTATATGCATTCCTCTTTCTTTGACAATATGTGTTTCATCATCATGTGTGTCCATGTTTTCTCTTTTTTTTTTTTTCATATGAAATGCAATTTTATAGTTTTCTTTAATTAACCTACTAGAATTTTGATATTAACTTATCTCACTCACAGTTCTATATTTTGTTCCCTAGATTAATACTCACCATTTTATACATGATCAATTTTGAGCTCTTTAATTAAGTAGGTGTGGTATGTTTACATGTGCATAAAATATATGCATTTTTACTCTATATTTTCTACATCATGGCATAATAAGTTCTCTATTTATAACATAGAAAAAGTTAATTAATGTAGACACACTTAATCAAATAGAGATTTTATAAGTCATTGGCCTTAAAAAAAAACACATGTTTTGCATCCTTATGTCATAGAAATGAATCATTACACATACATTATAATCAAAATTTAACTTCACAAAACATAAGAGCTATACCAAAGTACAATTTCCTTAGCAAGTTAAGTCATTATCAATCTTCCTTTTATATCTTCTGAACTAAGTTGCACTAAACAAAAATAACAATACCATAATATATCAATTTAAATTATAGTATTCATGCTACATAGATTCGATCGTATTCCCTTATTTCACCATGAATCCATCTTAATCTCATACTTAGATCTTAATTAGAATTTTAATACCTCTAGGACAACACCAATAGTGAATAAGGTCAATGGTTCATAGTCTTTATATTAATCTTATTATACACCTAAACCTATAATAGAGTAATAACCAAATGGTTTTGAGTTTTGAATAAAATTTGAACTTACAATTTAATAATTCAACTATGCATCTTCTCAAGTTCTTTCCCTATTTTTCTTACAAAGATGAAATTTCTTATAAATGATAGTAGCTTAATTTCATCGTTATATCAAAGTTATTTGCTCCTAATAAAATTTTCTATAACTTTATTCTTTAGTGTCATGTTCTACAACTTTCTTTTCGACTTTGGATAGTAAAAATCTTATTATTTTGGAGGACTTTAGTGATTTTGGAATCTTTGGTGTTCATTATTTGATTAAAAAAATTTATAACCTCTAGGTTCACTACTATATCAAGATGTGACAATTTTTACTCACAAAACTAAATTTGGATTCGTATGGTAGGAAGGGCTTCACTCAATAATTGGCCTTATTATCTCTATACCTCTGCTAGTACACATTGAAATAAAATATTTTGTGGGCATGAATTCATCTAGAAATTATTGTAGAAAAACTGATTTGTTAAGATGTAAGAGAATTAATATGTTTAATTCCATAGTTATTTGTGGGTGCGTATTCGGAATTAGGTCAAGGTATTATACTTTACAAGGTTCCATTCTCACTATTTATAGAAATTGATATTAAACTTGAGCTTGCATTACATAAAAGATGAAGGTTATAAGGGCTCTAGGTTGTACACAAGTAAACCTTATGTTTGAAACTGGATAAGGATCTATGCTATCTTTCTAAGGCTTAAAATTTGTTGGTGAGCATTTCCAATTCCTGTGATTGTTTTCTTTTTAGGTGTTATATCTAAGTGAGATGTTATGAAGAATTCTCTCAATATGACATGCTTTAGTAGCACTATTATTGTTTCATTTAATTACTTGCTTCTAATCTAGTCAATGTTAAGATTTCTCTTATTTCTTAAATAATTCCATACGTTACCATCTTAGTATCTAAGTAGGTCATAGATAAAATTTCAGTATACATTTAATAAACCTCTGCGATCTTGTAATATTACTTTCATCTAATAATATTATGCATATCAAAGTTAATAAATATAGCTAAATTTTACCCAAGGTTACAAGTTCTAATATAATATGATGACTTGGAGAGAAAAAGTTTCATCTCCTAGTTGAGGTGATGGTTTCTATATTCTACCACCCTATTTACTCAGCATTTTCGAAACAATTAAGGTGAGATTTATCCATTACCATTAACCATATAAGGGTTGTCTATTATATATTATTTACCTTAAATCTAAAGCTCTTGATATAGTTTACATTCAAAGTTACACATTTTAGGAAAGAGTTCATGAGTAATTTATATCCAAATCATGATATATGAGGATCTCTCTTTTATGTAAAATACCTCGTACTAGTTAACCAACTTTCACATAATTACTTCCAAGTTTCCTACACATAAATTAGACCCAAATGATTCCCTAGTGTTGCAACCTGGCGCTTTGATACAACTTGTAATGCCAAAACATTTTGCTACTTAAAAAAAAACAATTTTTTTTGTCTGGTATAACTAAAGAAAGAAGTCACCTAGTTAGCCATCACAACTATGATGGTACACACTATATTTTAATGTGATGAAATTATGTACAATGACACCATTAATATTTGTAGTATAATAAAATTATTGTTCTTTTATTAATATAACCATAGATATGTTGTCTACAAATTGTTAAGATATTAATTTCTTAATTTATTAATAATGAATAATAATATTGTTAATTCTAAATTTTACTTTCTTTAATAACTAATTATTAGCACATTATCATCTCAGTAGAAAATTAGAAAGAAAGAGCAACATTTGCAAGAAAGAATATCACATTCACATCCATTTGTTTAGTAGTAGAAATGGAAAGCAAGAAAACCATTTCTAAGATTCTATATGTAAATTTAATTCTAATTTTATTGTAGATATTAAGTATATTTTAATTAATAGTTATTTTCAAATTATTATAGATTAAAAATTAAATAAGAAACTTTCTATAAAATCTTAAAAATGATATTTAATAAGTTATGTTTGTATATATTATAGTTTCATTATTAGTATAGTTATAATTGTAAAAATCTAAAACATAGTTATAAATTTTAAATGTAAGGTAAAGTTTAAATAAAAAATATATAAAGGGTTAGTAAAATAGAAAAATTATCTAATATTGCATATATAATATAATACTTTTATATTATATATATATATATTATAGAATAATATCTATTATATATTAGAAATTGTAATAATTACTTATAGCATATATATTAAAAATATAATATCATAAATATTTTAGACTATATAATAGTTATATATTATAATATTGTTCAAATATATTATAATTGAATTTTGTAAATATTAAATTATAATAACATGTTTATAGTAATAAAATATTAAAGATATTATGTCCAAAAAAACAAATTTTGTGATTATAAAATATAAAAGATAGTGTGTCCGAAAAAGGGGTCCTATATCATCAAATCAATTGAACCAATCATAATTGAGATAAATAATTTATATAATATATTTAATTCATAAATAAATATTTAAACTTTAGAAATAGTCTACAAGGGAAAAATAGTGACTTATGTGATGACATTATTTTTCCATTAGTATGCAAAGAACACTTTCGGTAAACATACACCAAAATACAGGACAAAGAGAAAACCGAATATACAACTATCAAAGATCACAAAAAAACTGCTAAGTACAAAGAAAACTGACGACATAGTTTTGTGTGTAAACTAAAAATGCAATGTGAAAAGGAAAAAGAGGAACCCGACAGTGGAACCCGATGAGCTAGACAAAGTGCAAACTGAGAGAACAATCCAAGAGGAACCCGAGAGACAGTTCAAGCAAGGAACACCGAGAAACAGTCTAACTAACATCAGAGCATAACTGACCAATCAAAACCGAAAGTCAGTTGCACCCCGCAAATAGTGGATCTGACTTCTACGTCAGATAAAACAATCTTATTCTATTTGTAGAGTCTTGATTTGTTTTAATACCATTACTTTAGGGAAAAGAAACATTATTGAAAGTGTTTTAATCAGTCTAAGTGATTTAAAACACATAGACTTATAGATCAAGGTCAAGTTGTAAAACTATGATCTTAGAGTTAATATTATTTTACATGAAACTTGATTAGGTAAGTCTATATTATAAATAGATGTTGTAATAATTCATTATAAATGATGTGATCATGATGAGAGGATGAATGTAGCACACAGACACATCTATGGATTAGATTGAAAGTTTCAAGAACCAGAACAACAAAAAGTGAATTTGGTTATCAAGAACCAAGAACAGAGGCTACCGAGAAACTGCGATATTATTCAATCACATTAGATGATATACTTATACATGTAATCTTAAATAGATCTATAATCAGCAATAGGAGATTGCATACACCAGGTCAAATTATAATTTGATTACATTCTAACAAGTGAAGTAAAGTGTAAAAACCCTTCCAAGGAAGGTGGATTTAACCATCCAATTGTAAATCTCTTAACCAAGTGCACACTAAATAGTGTTGCTAAAGCTCTTAACAGAGTAGACTTTAACAAGTCCCCACAGATACTCTTAATAGGGTAGATCATCAGAAGTGATCAAATTGTAAGCCTTAAGTGGCCCCTTCCAATCTGTAGATAGTGAAGAATTTGTGGGTGCCATCCCCACCGCAGTTTTGACTTCCTAATAGGAGTTTTCTCTGTAATCATATCTTGTGTTATGTGTCAATTAACTTCATGAATGTTTCTATGAATGTTCACATGTTTTATTAAGCTTATGAATTAATAAATCTTACATCAAGATAGCATAGAATAGATGGTTGGATAAACAATTAATTACCTAAAGGATAAAGGTTTAAAGATACAAAAGTTTTAGAGGTACTGTGTTAGAAATGGAGAAAGAAATATGAAAATAAGCAATACCAGGAAAGAATCTAAGCAAGTTAATGCATGAAAAGATATTACCATAAGATAGGAGAGAGAAAGCTTCAAGATCCAACACCATGAGA
>MU223145.1:274503-299089 GCA_018584345.1 Thuja plicata
TGAAGTATGTCATCCATGATGATGTTCTTTATAAGAAAGCAATTGATGGCACTTTTCTGAGATGTGTTGATAAGGAACAACAGGAAAAGTTATTGAAATATTTTCATGATGAAGCATGTGGAGGTCATTTCTCATCTACCGTGACAGCTTTCAAGATTCTAAGACAATGCTATTATTGGCCTGGAATGTTTAAAGATGCATACAAGTGGGTTGCTAATTGTGAAAAGTGCAAGTTGTTTACAGGAAAACCTCAGTTGGTTCCATTACCTTTGAAACCAGTGGTGATAGATGCTCCTTTTCAACAGTGGGGTTTAGACTTTGTAGGACCAATCAATCCTCCTTCAAGTCAAGGGCATTCATACATCTTGAATACCACTGATTACTTTAGCAAATGGGTTGAAGCTAAGCCTATGAAAAGGGCTACATCTGAAGTGGTGTGTGAATTCATCAAAGAACAAATTTTGGTCAGATTTGGGGTTCCAACAAAATTGATCATGGATAATGCCTCATATTTCTCATCCTCAAAAATCATTTCCTTTTGTTATGATTATGGAATTCAGATAGGACATTCTTCAGATTATTTCCCTCAAGGAAATGGACAAGCTGAGTCAAGTAATAAAAACTTGATAAACATTTTGAAGAAATTGGTGACTGATAATCAAAAGAACTGGCATAAGAAAATACATGATGCTCTATGGGAAGATAGAACTACTCCAAAGAGGGCTATAGGAATTTCACCTTTTGAGTTGGTATATGGAGTTGAAGCCAACTTGCCATTACCTTTGGAAATTGCTACATGTAAGTTGAAAACTACCATTGAGGATGATGTTTGTAAACCAAAAACACAAAATGAAAAGGAGAAAGAGGAACCTGACAAGCAGGACAAAGTGAAAACTAAGAGAATAGTCAAAGTAGAACTTGAGATAAAGTTCAAGCAAGGAAAATCGAGAGACAGTCTAACTGAATTCAAAGCATAACTGACCAACCGAAACTGAAAGCCACTTGTAGCCCACAAATAGTGGATTTGAGTTCCACGTGAGATAAAATGATCTTATTTTATTTATAGATTCTTGATTTGTTTTAATACCATTACTTTAGGGACAAGAAACATTATTGTAGATGTTTTAATCAGTCTAACTGATTTAAAACACATAGACTGATAGATCAAGTTCAAGTTGTAAACATATTATCTTAGAGTTAATATTGTTTTATGTGAAACTTGATTAGGTCAATCTATCTTATAAATAGATGTTGTAATCATTCATTATAAAAAAATTGAGAAATAATTACTTAAGTATTAAATGGAGTTTAGAATAATTCAAGTGAATAGAGCTTCACGTTTTAAATGGAATGTATAAAAGTAGACGATACCCATGTAATTCTCCATAAGAAAGAAAATAGACAAGTAATTATGTGAATTTACTACTTGGGACCAAAAGAAATTAAAATGCAGATTTGACTACAACAATTTTACATACATTATTTTTTTATGTTAGATATTATTATTATCATTTTATCATCACCAGTTTCCTTGAAACTACAAAATTAGAATATTATAATAGGAACCCGAATCTCTAATTGTAGAGTAAGCTTATTATCACAATTTTCTTTTCCTATTGAATTTAAAATAAATTTACTTCAAGAATAAACTCCCATAGACCTATTCTCACTTTATTTACTTAAAAATAGTTTCACAATATGTTACAAACTATATCCATGGATAAATGAGGTTTTTTATATGAAACTTTTTAGAATGTCAAAGTGAATTAAATTATATTTATTACTTAGTGCTCAAAAAATTTTGAAGACAACTCTAGACCAAAAAAAAAAAGAAAATAAAATCAGAAATTGTTGGAAAGAATAAAATTGAAACCTTTCAAGATTTAAAGTAACATTTATTTGGAATGTGATTCTTAGAGCCGTTGAGAAAACATTTTCCACCTAAGATATAGGTCAATACATTTGGACACATATTTGTAATAGGACATAATGATATGATAACATTTGGGTTAATAGTAAATGAAATACTACACAATCTTGAGATTGATTTCATACTAGCAATGTAATACTCCATATGATGATGACACTAATATAGTACCATTGAGTGTTTGTTTATAATTTATTATTAAAATTTATGTTGAAGCTGATCACTATTTTTTCTTAGTCTATTTATTATCCAATAGGCTTCTCTTGGGGAGAAACCCTTGATCGGGAAATTGTCTCACACAAATTGCCAGCTACCAAAAATGTGTCATCGGCGGTGTACATGGAAGTGTCATTGACGGTGTATAGGGGATTTTTTTTTGCAACACACAATTTCAAATTCTTGTTTCTAATGTCACTATGGCCAGATTTTATCAAGAGGCACCAAACTCTTAATAATATAGGATTTGGGCACCACAACATAGTGCTTTCACCACATACACAAAACCTCAATCAAAAGCCACTATGGGTTCTTCTACATCCGAGGAGACTCTGCACAAAAGATTCTTTAGATTTCTAAGAAAAATTGATGAAGATCATAAGACAGATGTCCAAAGATCATGTCAATCGGCTCCTGCTATTTCCCACAACAATAATCAAGAGTTGAAGGAGAAAAAGATAGATAAAGCTAAATCGGCATTTCAGCACATGATTATAGAGCACAAAAGGAGAGTCAAATTGAACGAGCATTTTCAAAACCTTTACTAGCTTCTTCGAAGAAATTGCTACCTATAACATTACAGACGGTGTCTTTATATTCTTTTCCCTACAAATTCCTACTTGTGAATTATCTATTACAGTAACTGATTATTAATCTCCTATCTCATAAAGATTATTTAACTACTGGAAATAAATTTAAAGTTGAATATCAAAAAATAACACAATTGCAACTTCACTAAAATGCAGAAAGAAACAAGAAACACAAAGACACAATATTTTTGGACAAATTGTCCCTGGAAAAACCTTGAAGGGAAAACTAGTACTGCAGATGAGAAATATATTAAACTTCAGAAAATTAAGAGATACAAAATTCCTTGCCTCTCACTGGCAGAACTCAGACAATCTCCTAACTCCTCCTGCTGATATTCCTCCACTGCTATATCTCAAACGCTATCACTACACCCTTGCTAACACTACAAGACTACTTGATAACACTGAAAGTTTCTTCTTCAACTTATTATTCTTTAAATGCCCCTTGACCCCCTTTTATAATCTCTCCAAGATCCAATCTTAATGGCTAAGATTATCTTGACTTCATCAATAACTTTCTGGAAGTTTCTGATTCTGGAAGATTCTAACTTGTGGAAGTTTTCAGCTTCTAGAAGTTTTTAATTTTGGAGGTTTCCAAATTTTGGAAGTTTCCGGCTTCTAGAAGTTTCTAATTTCTAAAAGTTTCCAACTTCTAGAATTTTTTGGCTTTTGGAATTTTTCAATTTCTGGAAGTTTCTCGCTTCTAGAAGTTTCTACAAACTAGAAGTTTCTACAAACTAGAAATTTCTACAGACTAGAAGTTTCTACAAACTAGAAGCTTCTAAAAAGAGTCAAATAAATAATTATTATAAAATGGAAGAACAACTGTCCAAGCTACCAAACTAACACTCCCTCTTAGTGAGGAAGTTGTTATGCGCAACACCTAACTTATCTCTGAAGAAGATGAATTTTTCCTTCCCTAGTGCCTTTGTCAGAATGTTTGCTACATGCTGATCTATATGTAAAAATTGTAGTTGAACAATCCCCCATTGTACACAATCCCTGATGAAGTGATACCTGATGTCAATATATGTTTTGACCTGTCATGAAACACCAAATTCTCAGTCAACTTGATGCAACTCTGATTGTCACAGTGTATCACCGTAGTCTCAACCTTCTGACCAAACAAGGCTACTAGCAACTTTCAAAGCCATATAGCTTCACAAGTCACCATGCTGGATACAATATATTCTGACACTGCAAAACTCAAAGCCACAGACTTATGCTTCCTACTGAACCAAAAGAAAACTCCCGATCCCAAACTAAAACAACACCCTAAAGTGCTTCTCTTGTTCGTTGTACTGCCTGCCCAATCTGCATTAGTATAGCCTATCAACTTGATACCTTCACCTCAAACATATCTAATCCCATAACCTATTTTACCTTGTAAATAATGCAACACATGCTTTGATGCTATCCTATGCACTCTCTTTGGCTCAACCATGAACTAACTAAGAAAGTTAACTGCAAAGGCTATATCTAGCCTAGTGTTGACCAAATACATAAGAGAACCAATCAACTGCCTATATAAGGTGGGATCTACATCCTTATCTCTAGATGTGTCTACGTTCTTCCAATTTGTAATCATGGGTGTAGACATGGCTTTGCAATCTTCCATCTTGAAATTCTTCAAGATTTCAATGCAATATTTCCCTTGTCCAAGGAAAATCTCTCCATCTGTCTACCATACCTCCATGCCTAGAAAGTAGTGCACAAGTCCCAAATCCTTCATCTCAAACTCTATTGCAAGATCCCTCTTGCATTCCTCTATGAGCCATAGTGAACCTGTTAGAAATAATTCGTCTACATATAGAACAAGAATGAGTATCTCACCCCTAACCACCAAGTAGTAGAGGTTATCATCCGCTTCACTCTTCACAAAGCCCATTTCCTACAAGTAATTATCAATGTGCTCATAACACGCTCTGGGAGCCTTCTTGAGTCTGTACAAATATTTCTTCAATCTGCACACGTGGGTCTCTTTTCTATGTGCTATAAAGCCTTTTGGTTGTTCTATGTATACCTCCTCCTTCAGCTCGCCATTAAGGAATGTTGTCTTGACATCCATTTGATGGATTTTCCATCCCATCTATGCTACAAATGAGATCACAACTTGTATAGAAGTATACCTAGCCACTGGAGCAAATGTCTCCTCATAGTCTATTCCCTCCTTCTGAGAGAACCCCTTGGTGGAAAACCTTTCCTTATATTTTTTGATGCTACCATCTACATCGTGCTTTATCTTGAAGATCTAGTGTGATCCAACTACTACTCTATCAGTTTCTATAGGCACTACCTCCCATACATCATTCTACATTATTGAGTTATATTCCTCAACCATAGCATCTCGCCATACCTAATGCTTTGTAGCTTCCTGATAGCTGGAAGGTTCACTATCTACGAACTGGCTGACTAATGCTAGATAGTCATTGAACTTGGTTGGTTGTCTTCTCTATCTTCTGCTCTTCTTAGGAGCTCCCACAGACTCTTGAGTATCCCTTTGTGTGTCTTGAACCTCATGGTTCCTTCTTCCAACTATAGACGATGAAATATCAACCTCTATGTCATCTTGATGCATATCCTGCTGCACCATTTGCTCCATACTCTGTGAATATTCACCACCTGAGTCTATGCTTGTACTATTAACTATACTTGAGCTTTGTTGTCCTTGAATCAGACTTGGAGCTTTCTTTGGCCGCTCACTCTAATCATCTGCTGGAAAATCTTTGGACCTTCTAAACACCTTGTCCTCCATGAACATGACATCACGTCTAACAATAATTCTTCTGGTCCCTAGAATGAACATCCTATATGCCTTTAAAGTTTCACTATACCCAAAAAAGTACCCCTTATTTGCAGTTTGATCTAACTTGGTATGTGTGTCTCCAGGAATAAGACAATATGCCAAACTTCCAAATATCCTGAAGTGACCAACATCTAGCTTCTTCCCCGTGAAATCCTCCTCTGGTGTCATTTTCCCTAGTACCTTGTGTGGAACCCTATTCTGAATGTAGAATGTTGTACTACACACTTCTGCCCATAAGTAGTGGGGCATGTCCTGGTCATGTAGTATAGCCCTTGCTACCTTTGATATAGAACAGTTCTTCCTCTTAGCAAATCCATTCTGTTGTGGATTGTAAGGAACAATCCACTCTCTCTTAATTCCCTGTCTGGTACATAAATCCTAGAAATCATTTCCTTTGTACTCGCCTCCATTGTCTGACCAAAGAACCTTTATCTTCCTTCCTATTGAGTTCTCCACAAGAGCCTTGAACTCTTGGAAGTGACTCAAAACCTCATCCTTGGTCTTCAAGAAGTATATCCAGGTCTTCCCAGAGAAATCATCAATAAAGCTAACATAATACTCATATCCTCTAAGAGACTTTGTCGACATTGGTCCACATACATCTGAATGTAATAGATCAAGAACACCTATAGATCTGGTGTCACTCCTTGGAAAAGATGTTTTCACAAAATTTCCCAACACACATCCCTTAGATACATCATCATGCTCTGTTCTCACCTCTGGAACACCTGCCACCGTCTCACGAAGCAATCTAAGTTCTCCATGATGACTATGGCCCATCCTCCTATGCCATAGCTCTCCAAGATCTCTAGGGTTACTGCTGATCATGAGTGCCTTAGGATTATCAACCTACAACCTATAAAGGAAACCACTCCTAACTCCAATAGATACAGGCAATTTCCAATCTTTATGCTTAATCAAAACATGCATCCCTCTAAATAGAACATTATTCCCTTTATCCTGAAGGAAAAATATAGAAACCAAATTTATACCTAATCCTGGCACATGCAAAACATCATGAAGAGGAATTAACTTTCCATTCTCCCTCTAAAACTAAACAGTTCCTTTCCCAACTGAGTTGATCTTGGACAAGTTTCCCATAGAAATCTGGATAGTGGTGTTCTCCTCCTTATAGTTGGAGAAGTATTCTCTAACTCCTATCATATGAAATGATGCTCCACTGTCTATATACCAGACACTCTATGAGGTTGAACTAATCATACAAGCTATGAGTGCAAACTCATCCTCCAATCTACTAGAGAGCTCCTCTGCACTTGCTGAAGCCGCCACCTGGTTCTTTCCCTTCTTATCTTTCTTTCTTTGTGGGAAATTTCTGACATAGTGGCCAAACTCATGACAACCAAAGAACTTGACCTTAGATAGGTCCTTCTTCTTCTTTTCACTTTGTGAATTTTCTCCTTTCCTAGATCCCTTCTTTGCTTTCCCCTTTCCCACTAGGGAAACATTTTCTTAATCCACCTCACTTATCTAACTCTGGTTGTTGGCTCCATTAACAAGACTTAGTCTAAGTTCCTCTTGAGTGAAATCACTCCATAGTCGATCCCAGCTAGGTAAGGTGTCTCATCCATTAATAACTTGAACAAAGACATCCCACTACTTAGTAAACCCATTTAGGGCTCTTCTTACTAGCTCGTCTTCATCTGGCTTATCTCCAACAGCTGCTAACTCATCCTTGACAAGTCTAAGCCTCATGAGGTAACTTGTAACATCTTCTCCCTTTTTCATCTAGGTATTCCTCAACTTTTCTCTGAGAATCGGCTTCCGGTTAGTGGTAACATTCTAGTACAGATTGAGAATGGCATCCCACATCTTCTTCGATGTATCTAACTCTGTGATATGTGGAACAATATGGTCCTTGACACCATCAAGGATTATCCTCCTCACCTTGGATCATCCTTCTTGTATGCTGCAAGTTGTACTGGATCTGTAGGTATAGCTAGAGTACTGGTAACATATTCCTTGATACCATTCTCTTCCAGCAATAAAGAAATTTTGGCTTTCCAGACACCAAAATTTGAGGCACCATCCAATCTATCCTAATCTCTCAAACCTGTTAAGGTCATCTCAAAGAAATAAAAGAAATAATAACTTGAAAGAGGTCAAACTCAAATTTATTTCCTCTACTTAGGATAAACGATTTATATCCTCAACACTACATTGATACCATGTGAATTATCTATTGCAGTCACTGATTATTAATCTCCTATCTCATAAAGATTATTTAACTGCTGGAAATAAATTTACAGCTGAATATTGAAAAATAACACAACTACAACTTCACTAAAATGTGGAAAGAAACAAGCAACACAAAGACACAATATTTTTGGACAAATTTCCCTGGAAAAACCCTGAAGGGAAAACTAGTACTGCAGATGAGAAATATATTAAAATTTAGCAAATTAAGAGATACAAAATTCCTTGCCTCTTAATAGCAGAACTTAGAAAATCTCCTAACTCCTCCTACTGATATTCCTCCACTACTATCTCTCAAACGCTATCACTGCCCCCTTGCTAACACTGCAAGTTTCTTCTTCAACTTTTTCTTCTTCAAATTCCCCTTGACCCCCTTTTATAATCCCTCCAAGATCCAATCTTAATGGCTAAGATTATCTTGACTTCATCAATAACTTTCTGGAAGTTTCTGATTCTAAAATTTTCTGACTTATGGAAGTTTCCAGCTTCTGGAAGTTTCCAATTTTGGAAGTTTCTGGCTTTTGGAAGTTTCCAACTTCTAGAATTTTTTGGCTTCTGGAAGTTTTCGTCTTCTAGAAATTTCTACAAACTAGAAGTTTCTACAACCTATAAATTTCTACAGACTATAAGTTTCTACAAACTTAGAAGTTTCTATAAAGAGTCAAATAAATAATTATTAGCAAATGGAAGAACAACTGTCCAAGCTACCAAACTAACACTACTGAGATATGAAATTTTATGAATTTGTAGTTAAATCTTATCAAAAAGTTGTAATAAGGTACATTAATCATGTTGTTTGTTCGGATTTACTTTACCTGTAGAACAACAACTTAATATATTTAGGAATTTTATTTCATTGCTTGTTCACTTTCGCCGTTGTACTGTAGAATCTTTACTCTCTTTTTCTGAGAAATTGCAAGGTGTGATGTTACAGACGGCATCCTTTTAATCTTTTCCCTACAAATTTCGACCGATCTGAAATTTTATGAAGTTGTAGTTAAATCTTATGAAAATATGTGGTAATACGGTACAACAATCATGTTGTTTGTTCAGATTTACTTTATCTTAGAAATGTAACTTAATAAATTTAGGAATTTTATTTCACAACTTGTTCACTTTTGACACTATAATGTAGAATGTTTACTCTCTTATTATGAGGAATTGCAAGGTACAAGGTTACCGACAACGTCATTATAATTTTTCCCTTTACATTTCTACTGGTATGGAATTTTATGTTGTTGTAGTTAAATCTTTTGAAAACATGTTGTAATACAGTACAGTAATCGTGCTATTTGTTTAGATTTACTTCACCTGTAGAAATTTAACTTATTTATTTTTAGAATTTTTTTGTTCATCGCTTGATCACTTTCATTACTGTACAGAAAAATATTTATTCTCTTCTTCTGAGAAATTTCAAGGGGTGATCTTTTCCCTGAAATTGGATATAGTGTTTGTAAATCTTCTGAAAATGTGTTGTAATATGATATAGTAATTGTGATGTTTCTTCAGATTTACTTTACCTGTAGAATTGCAACTTAATAAATTTAGGAACCTTAATTTACCGCTTACGAACACTTTTGGCACTGCACTCTAGAATCTGTACACTATTCTTCCAAGAAATTTCAAGCTGTCATATTACCACAACGTCATTATAAATAATTATTCTACAAATTTCTACTGATCTGAAATTTTATGAAGTTTTATTTAGCTATAATAATCATTTAAATTCTATTATAGACATATTTAAAGGCATGTGATATGTTTGACAAGCTACATTGTAGAGCTTTTCAATTATGTTGGCTTCATTGATTAGAAGAAGAAGAATTTCTGTCAAGAGATGGCTCTCAACGTTGTAGTGCCCATTGTTGGAGAAGAGAGGGTAGATAAATTGGTAAGCAAGGCCGGTCCCTAATGGAAGCAGGTTCGCCAAAGTGGACAAACTCTTGAATGTTTTCTGAATTACTAATTGGATGAAGCTTTTTGCTCTACTCTGTGTTGTTGCACTCTGTTTGGTTTGAATTTTGTTCTTCTTTATGCTCTTGAATTAGGGGTTCCCTAATAAAATCAACCATAGAATGGACAGCCATCACCACACTGCTATACATGATTTCTTCCAGATCTAAACATTTTATATCCTTGTGCTGAGTATTCTGTAGGTGCTAATGACAATATCAAAATCTTCACTGCAAAGCTGAGTCTCATTAAACACGGCATCCTCAGCCCCAAACAACAATTCTGTCACCTCATCCAGAAGACCAGCATGGCCGGAGAAGAGTAATCTACACAAAGGCTTTTGATCTTATCCACCATGTTGTGTTCATTGGTGAAGTCCATCTTGAGGCCTTTTGTAGTTCCAGGTCAATTATAGTGGAAGATGTGGATATTTGAATCCGAAACTTTTCTTAGCCGCAAAAAAATTTAGGCTTCTTCGTGCAAGTTGAAAGTTGTTAGAGCTCAAGCTTGTCCAACAAATCTGCTCTCCACGCATAAAATTTTCATTCAAAATAATGTGATTTTATCTTGTTGATTTACTATGGAAAATATTTGCATTTGATAAAGTGAGAGGAAGGAGGTGACTACCATAGAAGAGATCATCGGCCCAACATGTCTCAAATGTTGTAGAACTATACACAATCTGCAGGAATTGGAAAAATAAGCATTACCGATACCACAACTAATATCATTTGAGCAGTTATAACACTTGCACATATCTTGTGCTTTCACTAATAATGTGCCTCCTAACATTACTGTAACCATCAACAATATCATTAATGTAACCATCAACAATATCATTAATGTCAATATTGACATCTGATCTTTTCCCCATTGTAGACTTTGAAGAGCACATGTGGTGCTCACATTTTTAATTTTTCTATTGGCTTTACCTTGCATCTATTTTATGCAAGCGCTAGTTAGATAACTACATCTAAATAGAGTTAAAGTGATATAGGTATGTATGGTAAAATGTGAGAATGGAGACACCTTTAATACGTCCATATTTTACTATAAATTAATGTATGGGAATGTTTTAAATATGCTACAGGTTATACTATTGAATAGAGCAAAGTATGGTGGCCAGAATTAATGTATTGACTAGAAAAGCATGGTGACCAGAATTATTGGCTTTTTTGGGAAAGTATAATGTAATAGTTTGGCTGGCCAATGACATATTGACAATGGAAGACCATGCGACTCATTTTGATGAAGTTGTATACCCTACAGACAAGGCAACATACTATATGACTAAATAAAAATTTAAAGTAGAATATAGTGAAGACCATCAAAATTATTGGTCATCGAGAGTAGATAGCTTTGTCTTGTTGTTAGTCCATATAAATGGGGTAAGTGTATCTAATCCTTAGATAAAAATCACCAATGAAGTATATTTATTTTTTCTTTCTTTGGTTATTTTATTTACTTACACTATTAGGTTTATTGTGTATTTTCTAATTTGCCTTCCATTTTCCTTACTTCTTCTAGTTTCCTAGCCATTAACACATAGTTACATTATGACGTGGACACAAAATACTAAAATGTCTTTCATTAAGGCCCCATTTGTTTGCCAAAATTGGGGTAGAATTGGAAGCGCCACTTTCGCTTTTGGGGCAAATCCCTCGTTTGGTTCGCCAAAACACAATTCTAGTTTTTGACTTGAAAACCTGAATTTGGGTAAAAAATTAGGGGCACCATCTTCCCACCAAATAGGTGGAATTAGATTTCAAATGCAGGTTTTTGTTTTTTTAACCCCGTTTTATAATCTATTGTGTCAATAGGTATTGGTGAAATTGGGGTTGAATACAGTTTTGTGGATTGCATACGTAGAATGGGGTTTGCGATGATCTCCGTCGAGTTGTAAAAGTGCATGCACAGGTGGAAGGATGTCACTCGGACAAAGCTAAGTCAAGATACTTGAATGAATCTCCTATCCCTAGAGCGAATTCCCCTAACCAGTCTACCTATCAAAGTGTTGTTTGGCAGCTCATGATCAGTACAGATCTCCAAATAGAGAAAGAGGGGTCGAGCATTTAATACAGAGCTTCTCCTGCCTCTCCATTCAAAGATGAATTTTTTTTTTCATGGTTCACCTCTTTGGTAGTGAAGAATGGGGTTTGCGAAACTAGTGATCTCTGTCAGGTTGTAAGGTTTTCCAAAAAGGCATCGTCACTCTGCACCATTATTGTTTTGGGTTTCACCGATGTTTCTTCTCTGGGTTTGCATGTATTTTATTGCTTTCATTTGTTCTCTGATTTTCTGCAATAGAATGAGGATTAGGGTTTGAGAGCATAAAATGGGCTCTAACCCTCATTCTATTGCACCATTAACTGTAAATGTGCTTGTATGGTACTGTCTATATATATATGATGAAAATTTTTGGAACAACTTTTACTATCAAAATTTCAGAGTATGTTTCATGAATCATCATTCGAATGAGTATATCGTATTGTACAATGTATATTGTCTTGTTAATTTTTTGAATTTAACTGTGTGAATAATTTGTATCATCAACATTTTGGATCATGTTCCATGATCCACCATGAAGATATGAATTTAATTGTGTGAACAATTTGTGCCATAAATATTTCAGATCATGCTCCATGATCCAAAAAATTCATGGTAAACAATGTTCAGGATCCTACTGATGGATTATGGAGCATGATCTGAAGCATTCATGATAAAAATTGTTTAGGATCCTGGTGATGGATTATGGAACATGATCCCAAAGATTCATGGTAAAAAATAGTTCACATAGTTGAATCCAAAAGCTATCAAGACATATTGTCATGAACATTGGAAATTTCAGGCATCTATGATGTATTTTCTTAATTGTTTATTCATCTCAGTATGCACATATCTTTTTATATTTAGTTTCTTTCTTGTATATCTATACAGTGATAAATGACAAGATTTTGTGTGTACAGTAAGATTTATTTTCTTAATTTTTTACTCATCTTAATATAAATATATCTTTATATATTTAGTCTTATTTTCTTGTTTATACACAGTTTTCAATGGGTGACTTATCTACCACATTATCACATTTATTTATACACCTATCTTCATATAATTGTTAGTCTTTTAGATCTAGTTGTTTGTCTATATTGAGACATTTGGAAAATTGTGAAATTGTCCTTTTCTTTTCAAAAATTCAAATTCAAATTATAGATACCTAGCTTCATCCAAATTTTTTTGTCTTCAATTGACCTAACACCTCTTACATGGTTTGATGTTTTGCTTGTATTTAAAGATAATTAAGACAATTTAATATAACCATCAAGTACAAGCAAGGAATCATTTGGAATTATTTCATCCTATGACATTAAAAAGAAATTTATAGGGGTTGACCTTGGAGAACGTGTCTTCTCATGACAAGATGATAATCATTAAAGGTATTTTTAATTATTGTCAACTCCATACATATTAGAAGGCCTGGGGTAGATAATGAACTATCTAGCAAGTTGAAGAGTAGAATCTCACTATTATAAAAATGAACTAAAACCTAAAGGACTAATTTGTGTACAAAAAAAAACATGAATGCATACAGATGATTTTTTGTATCTTGGCTCAATCCATCTCTGAAACACTCTAGCCTGAACTCATTTGCATCACTTCCCCAATATCTGGGATCCCTATGCATTTATATTATATCTACAACAAAATTCACACCCTTGGGAACTCTAAAATCATCTCTTAATTTTAAGTCTTTGAATACCTACCTCATGATCCCTGCTCCAGATGGGTACAATCTCTGTGTCCCATTCAATATCATCCCAATCTGTCAAATTTTTTTTTTTTCTAAATTAATTCAAAAATGTTTCTCTTGGGAAAGTTTCCTTACCCAAAATTTCTTTATCATACTTAAAATTTTGAGATTTCCTAAAAAATCCATGGTGGGATTACTGTTTCCACATATTGCAATGGCTTCTTCATGGGCTTTTTGTTTCCAATCCTGGTGGAGTGCCAAAAGTAGTATTGACCATGATAGCAGAAAATTGGTGGTTTCTCTTCCTGCCAAGAAAAATGTTTTGCACTCATCCATCACTTTTTGTGTTGTGTATCTGAATTTCTTGTCATCTGAAGAAACATCCTCTATTTCAAAGAGCATCAAGCCAAGAAGATCATCCCCAAATTATCCACTCTCTTTTCTTTTCTTTATCATGTGTTTCAGGTTGTTTTCCAATCTTCTACTCCACTTCTAAGCCTCCAGATTTGAGGGCATGGGGATATAACTTTATTGGAAAACAGAGAAATAGATCCTAATTAGTGTTTGCAATATTCAAAACAAACAAAATCCCAAATTATTCATTCTAAGGAGAAACAATTGGGTAGTCATGTTATACCTTGTTCCTGGCAGCTATAGATAACGAATGTTTTGGATCATTAATTCCTCCAACCTTCTGATTTCATGGTATATTTCTTTACCCCCTTTGTTGTAGTCCACTACAACTTAGTCATCCTTTTCATGCTTGGGTAAAGGGAGAGTATCCCTAGGAAGACTATCCAATAAGAGACTCAAGGAGGGTCAGTTAACAAGAAAAACCTTGTGAAGAAGGGATTCACTAACTTGTCCAGTCAGCAAATTCTAAATTACTCTATTGTGGATAGAAAGGGTTGGAGGACATCATCCAATTAACAAAGGAGGGGAAATTCACACTTTATTTGTGTGCACTCTGAACCGAAGTGACCCCAAGAAGTGGCCACACAAGAAGACCATGTACAAAGGGACAGTGCATCGATAACCCATTCTTATGAACAATCTTGTTGGAGTGTGCATCCCACCCATGAGTACACCTTACCTTTCTATCTCTCCAAGAAATTGACCTTGTATTCACATAGGCCTAATCCATACAAAAGGTATTATAGGGCTTCTCCCTATCAATTCTAATCAACACAACTCTATTCCTTATCCAATATAAACAAAATTGAATTCCCAAGCTCCTCTCTAAGGATGTTAAATAGAGAAGGGTCAAGAAAATTCATCATCCTATGTGTTGATTAAATTTTTTCTCCTTTCAAAGGAGTCTTTGATCATTCTTAGGGAGGAAATCCCACTTCCTCCAACATCTGAGAGTCCCAATCCTGTATATAATAGAGGAAAATTATTAGTTTTTTTTATAAAAGTGAAAAGTATCTTGTATATTAACACTCCCTACATAAATAAATCAACATGTCAAAATCAATATATCAATTATTTATATAAAACATTTGCTTCATACCATAAACAAATAATACATTTTTTTATTGGAAAAACAATATATTAATGAAAAAGAAATATTAGAATAGGTCTTCTTTTTAAGAGAGGAATCTTCAAAGAGAAAATTGACATTAAGAACTAGTACACAAAGGTATTATAATATGGAAAAAATAAACTAAATTTTGATTCAAAAGAAATACAAAATACAAATTACAGAGATCAATTTTCCCCAAAAATATCAAGAACAAACTCCAATACCACTCAATATATCAATTAAAACTCATGTTTCATTTAAATAATTGATATATTGAATAATTAAAATTAAAAAAACATGATTCGTACATTAACTCCAACATTAATAAATTGTTTTTGTAAAACAGTGACCCCTACCATAACAAACCAATACATTGACTCCAAAACCATTTAAACATGTTCTAAACAGACTCCATATGCATAGGGAAGAGCCAGAAAAGAATAGGAAATAAACCCCAATTTCATGTCCTGACTCTCTTTTAACTTGACCTAGTTGTTCATATTCTAGATGTAATAATGAGGCCACATATAATGTTAGAAAAAATAGAGTTTGTACACCTTGCATTTGATTTTCCCTATTGGTTTCTGCCATGGAATATTCTCTTATGAAGCCTTTGGCACTCTACATTCTAGACTATTGGATATGAATCTGGGCTCAAGTTTTTCAAAGATCTAGAATTCATTTTCTCTATTATCCTAAGGTGTAAGACTAGGGACTCAATTGTTAATATACATCAGTAGAGACACTGGTAACAAAGCAGCCACAAAATCTTACTAACAAGTAACAAGAAGTGAGATTTTGAAATCCCACTTCCTGCAGCATCGTCTGTAGGTTTTAATTGTAATAGGGAAATATTAGAGAGGACTGTTGGAGCTTTGATTTGAATGGTGGCTATTTGAATTAGCATTTGTCATGTATGTGAGGTACAGTTTGAAAAAGTAGTTAGCAATAATGAGAGGATAATCTGATTAGAATATTGTAAACAATCAAAGATGAATAATATTTGAATTAAGCTATAATAGTTGTTCATACCTAAATTTCTATTACTTCTTCCACTAGATCAACTTCACATTCAGGGCTACAACACATTCATCACACAACATCCTATATTATAGGATAAACAACTCCACCATGTTAATAGTCAAATTTTAGTCATATTCAAATGTCGTTATACTGTTTGTAAGTGCTTATGTGGTCTTCTTGTGTGTCAAGGAGATTCCCAAGTGTGATGTTCTCCTTGAGGTTGACCCTTGATTATCTTATATGCTTGTTTCTCATTGAGTATTCCTTCTGAGATAAGGTGGTTGTAAATAGTGGATACACAGTGACTATAAGTATTTTTTATGCTCTTACCATTCTTGTTTTGTTCAAGAACTTGTTCCAAGTCTACATCTTCACAACACCATGACTAATTCTTCAAGTATTATATGCACTATTGGTAAGTTCTTATGTGGTCTTCTTGTGTGTCGAGGAGACTCCCAAGTGTGATAGTAGGGCAGAAAGTCTAAAAAAATTCCTATTTTATACTCTATTGTATGCATCCCATGTAGTTGAAGTATGGGAAGAAAATATCATCATTAGGACTAACCAAAGATTTAGGGCATCAAAAAATGAGCATTGAAGAGCATTTGTAAGGAATGTCATGTTCTTTGCATTGCACAACTGTAAGCCCTTGCTTAACTATGTCCTATGTTGTCTTACAAAGTTTGTGGTGCTCTAGTTAACCCCACAAGAGCATACATAAAACCCCACTGAAGATAACAAGGAAGAGACAAGAAATAACAGTCTCTATCTGGTAAGGGACAATAGAATTTCCATGCTAGAAGAAAAACACCCTAAAGCCAAGAAAGTTTTTTTCCATTTCTGAAAACCTGTCAGTGCTAATCTGCATTCCTTGCAGTGAATGACATGCCTGAAATAGTGATTGTTGGGTCTGGAGCATGGACATTTCAAAAGAACCTATTAGTTTAAAACCTCATTAGCACCTATTAGTTCAAAATCTCCACTGTCAACTACTGCAACATGTTACTTAATTGATGATTTTAATTTGAAGAGATTGGCTGGTCTAACAAAACCTATTAGTTCATCCATTTTTTCTTGTGTATTTTTTCAAACATTTTCCAACAGTTTACTTCCTATCTTGATACATTTCTTATATGATGAATCATAGGTTGAACATTGATTCTAAAATGTCTTAACATCACTTTTATTTGTAGAATACTTTAAATTTCTAGAACATCAACAACATGCTACCAATATCTCCTCGCTCAAATCATTCTGTTTGTCCACATTTTAGGCCATTGATGGATCCTATTAAGAATATTGACATTCTAGGATGGGTAGCTATGGAGACCACATATTCTTTTCTTCTCACAGTTCTTATTGCTTGTGTTGTGGTAGCCATAGTAGAGGTGGCCCGAGAAGGCAGTGCACAAATGGGTAAAAGAAAAAGAAAAAAGGAAATTCTTTCTATAGAATGGTTATTCATTCCAATGATGTGATTTTCATGATCAGATTTACATGAGTAGGGGAGCCTTCTTTCATCTAGCTAATATCCTAAGGCTGAAAGGAACCTTGACAGATACGATACACTTGACGTAGAACAACTTGTGATGTTCCTCCACACCGTTGGCCACAATCTGAGGAACCACAAGATTGCCCACAACTTTGGGCACTTAGGAGAGACAATCAGCTGATACTTCCACTAGGTGTTGAGGGTTATATTAGGAGTCCACAAGGATTTATTTCTACCACTAGTCCAAACACTCCTCTTCAATATAGTGGGAACGCACGTTTTGATCCATTCTTCAAGGTAATTCTTATATTGTTACAAATTTGTTGTATGGATTTTTATCCTTATCATATTATTGGTTGACCATAGAATTGATGATTGTATCATATCATATAGGATTGTGTTGGATTAATCGATGGAACCCATATACCAGTCACCATAGATATTGACATGCATAATAAATATCATGATAGAAAAGGAAACCTTTCACAAAATGTTATGGGTGTGTGTTCCTTCAATCGTAAGTTTTAGTATTGCCTTGCTGGTTGGGAAGGGTCTGTTGTAGATAGTTGTGTTCTAGCTTGAGCTCTGTCAAGAGAAGATCCTCTTGTTCTTCCCCCCTATAAGCCAAATCATAGTTTAATATACTCAAGGGTACAATCAATGTTTCACGTTTTAATAATATACTTTATTTATGTAGGAAAATATTTTCTAGTGGATGCTGGATATCCCAATGCACCTAGATTTCTTGCTCCTTATCCGTGTACACACTACCACCTGAAGGATTTTTCAAGAGAGAATCCAATAAAATCTTGACAAGAGTTGTTCAACCATCGACACTCCTCTCTTAGAAACTCAGTAGAGTATACATTTGGTATTCTCAAGAAATGTTTTCCAATCCCGAGGCATGCCACGGCTTATCCTATCATGACACAAGCCCATATTGTATTATCATGTTACATAATACACAACTACATTACGTTAGAGGATGAAATTCCATCAGAAATTGTCACCCAAGAGGAATATGATCGTGATGGGATAGGTGTACCAATGCTAGAGACATATGGGTTGTCTCAGCGTGATAGAGACTAGTGGGCACAGTTTTGAGATGATATAGCAAGTAGAATGTGGGAAGAGTACAGATCCTGAGAATAGTTGTTCTTTTATAAGTAAAGACTACATGATGGTTTCCTTTTTCTTATGTTTTTCTCTGCAAGTATTGGACTTGTATGGGTCACTTTGTTTTATTTGAGTAAATTGATGTATGGAGATACTTTGACATACATGATAGTTTCCTTTTTCTTGTGTTTCTATCTGGAAGTATTGGAATTTTATGGGTCAATGTATTTTATTTGAGTAAACCTATGTATGAAGATACTCTTATATACATGATGGTTTCCTTTTTCTTCTATTTCTATCTGGAAGTATTGGTCTTTTGTGGGTCAATGTTTATACCATTAACAACAATTTGTATACCTAGCATGGAATACATAGAATTAATGATGAGCATGGATGAAATTGGTAACACGAGACAAATATATCCTTCCTCAAAGAAGATAATGTGGACAAAGGAAATGGAACACAAGTTTCTAGACTTACTCCTTGAGAAAGTACAACTAGGAAAAAATTGTGATGGAGGCTTCAAAAAAGAAGCATGGTATGCCATTGAGAGGTGGTTCAATGCTGATATGAATCTCAATCTATCAAAGGAAAACTTCAAAAATAAGCTAAAAACTTGGAAGCTTGGATATAGAGTGATGAAAGAGCTAATAAATACAAGTGGTTTTGCTTGGAATGAGGAAACTTAGTGCATGGATGCTAAGGATAGCATGTGGGATGAGCTTCTGAAGGTAGGGTGATCTCTCTATTATTTTGATGGAAATAATATTTCCTTCTTTTAAAGTTAATAATGAAATAAAAAGAGCCTAATCCATTTATTTATGCCAACATGCAGAGAAGAGAGTTCAAAAATGCTAAAGTGTATAAGAGGCTGCCCTTCCAATACTTCAATGAATTGCATGCAATTGTGGGTAATGACATTGCTAAAGGTAATGAAGCTATGATGACCCTTGATACTAAAGAAGGGAACCCTATGGAAGATCCATTCAATGTACATGATGAATAGGATATTGGTTTCAGTATACATCTTGATAGTGCTGTTGATTTGGATGAAGACCCTTATCCTTCCAATCAGCCCACTGCAACTACAAGTGCTAGAGGAACTCCTACATCATTAGTCACAAGGGTGGGAAAGAGGAGGAAGGAAAGTATGGCCACTTCCTTGGATTCCATGTGTGAAACAATGAAGAAAATAAAATAGGGCATGAGCAATGTTCACCTTCACAAAATTGATATATCTAATCATGACAATGCTTTGACGGGTGCATATACCGCTCTCAAATCCATCCCAGAATTGAGTCAAGGTGAATTCATTGAGACTGAAGAAGAGAACCCTATGGAAGAGCCATTCAATGTGCATGATGAAGAGGATATTGGTTTCAACATACATCTTGATAGTGCTTCTGATTTGGACGAAGACCCTTATCCTTCCAATCAGTCCACTACAACTGCAAGTGCTAGAGGAACTCCTACATCATCAGTCACAAGGGTGGGAAAGAGGAGGAAGGCAAGTATGGCCACTTCCTTGGATGCCATGTGTGAAATAATGAAGAAAATAAAAGAGGGCATGAGCAATGTTCACCTTCACAAAATTGATATATCTGATCATGACAATGCTTTGATGGGCACATATACCGCTCTCAAATCCATCCCTAAATTGAGTCGAGGTGTATTCCTCAGGGTATATGACACCTTTGTGGGTGAACCTGAAAGATCCAAAGGGTTCTTGTTGATGACTGAGGATGAAAGAGTCGACTAGATTGCAGCCACATATGGTGGATTATAGATATTTTCTACATTATCAAACTTTATCATGAGTTGGAACATTATCATACTTGTTCATATACACTGATACAATTGTGTTTTCATTGATGATTGTTTATCAAACATAGTTTTTTTTATCAAATATATTCTGAGATAATGAAATGTAAATTGGTTTCCTAAAGACCCTGTGACTACCCGTAAGGGTACATCCATCCAACCTTGTCTATATTTTTATGATGTTGATTCATCTGTAAGAAATGATACTTTGCGATTGATGTTCTAAAGATTATAAGATTCAATAAAATACAATAGAATATCTGTTGTTGAGGACTATTTCTCATTATTGTGACTGCATCAGACTATTTCTCGTTGCGACTACATTGCATGTTCAAGATGTTGTTATGTTTATCCACTGATTGAACTATATGCCAGTGGCTGTGAACATCAATCACAAAGTATCATTTCTTAGAAAACAATGGCAAGCTGGAAAAGAAAGTATTCTAAGTATTCTGAATTTGGGGATATGACAACTTAATTCTATACTTTTCCCTTCAAGTGCAATCTTGGAACAATTGACATACTGTTGTGTGATTTTAAATGTGTGTATGCACTATAGTGTTATACATTTAGTTGTACAATTTGTGTGCAAGTTCTAAACTTATTCATGGAAAGACCCCTTTACAGTTTCATATCTCTGATCAATTACTTAGTACACTCATCATTGCAAAAGAAGGGTGATGAAGATTTAGTGAAGCATAGAACTCTTTGTTAGTTTTGATACCAAAGATTTATATAAAATAGAGAACTAAGAACTGAAAGGTCCTTGCAAAGTCATAATCGTTTACCCAATTATATAAATGAGAAACTTAGCAGAAGAGTGTAATTCTAAGTGTTCTTTAGAGCTGGATGGTACATATCTTGGTTCAAACCTTGCATGATTTTCTTGTCATGTTTATGAATTATTTTCTTGTCATGTTTATGTTTATGCTCTTGGTTCAAACCTTGCATGGGCATACCTCATGTCTTCAATATAACTATATGAGTTCATGTGTAATATCTTGGTAGAAGTGTTGTATCAAACTCTGAAACTACATGGGAATACCTCATGTCTTCGATCCAATTATGAACTCTTGCAATGATTTTTTTTGCAATAACTATTCACTCTTCTTATTACAATAGAAATTGCACTTATAGTCAATTTAGTTTAATAGTCTTTTGGGAACAACAACAGTAGTATCATTACCACAAAACATGATGAATCTACAACCAATGGTGTTGTAGGAGTCACCTCAAAATCACAAACAAGTGAGGAATTGCCTGACTGGTTCAGGGTTTTTTTGTGAACTAGCCAATTGTGGAAATTAGGGGGTTTCCATCCTTCATTCTCTAGTGATATACATGTAGGGTTTCCAATCCATTTGAGTTGAATTAATGGAAAAACAAGTATGCCCTCCCTTGACCACTGTTTTCATTAAATGTGCTTTTATAGACATATTGTTGCATTTGTTAGTCTTGTTGCTTTTAACATATTTAAGTGGAATACAGGGAGTACCACATGATGAATGCTTAATTTAATGCATTATTAAGGTGTAGTCTCAGAACTATCCATTTCTAGTTCTTCACACATTGTTTTATAAATGTGTTTTTGTAGATGACTATATTATTCATGATTCTGTATGTATATACCCTAACCATATTGTTATTACTGTTGCATTACAAAATTAAGTGGAATAATTCTACTTTGTTCAATGCTCTATTTCATCTTGAATTTCTTTTCATTTTTCATTCATTTTTAAAAACCACATGACATGTACAAAAACATAAATGGATAGTTCTGAGACTACACATATAATGATAAAGTGAGACTACACATATGCAGACATTAAAAATGTTTGAAATAGCTTCTGGATTCGATTTTGTAGATATTTTTGGCATCAACGTTTCTGATCACACTCTATGATCCTTCATCAGGATGGAAGAGAGAAAAATGATTGAAAGAAAAGTTCATCATTTTGGTCTACTGCAATCCTTTTGGTCTCTTTCATCCTAATGATGGATCACAGAGTGTGAGCCAAAATTATCTACACAATCGAATCTAGAAGCTATTTCAAACATTGATGCCTAAAATATCCACATATGTTGATAAAAAAAATGAGCTATCTGATGATTGTTTTCTATTCATGTTTGTAAATGGTCAATATTTCTGATGGTACTCCTTCATGTATTCCATTTAAAAATAAACAAGTTTTAGTTTTTCTATCATGTTTACTTTGTAGATGCAGGATTGACCATCTAACAATACGGAAAGTAATGGGAAGAATGAGTGGGATATGAGATGGTTTCTCATTGAATGTGGGGCATAAGAGTGTAGAGCATGGATTTTCTTGCATTTTCTTATTTAATGGTGTGTTTTCACACCACCATTCAGTTCATGGATATTGTTCTTCTCCATCTTCTATCTGATGTAATAGTTGTGTCATTATATTTTTGTATAAATTCATAATATCAACATAGATGAAACTTTTTCAATTTGTACTGATAGAATATATTCATGTTGTTATATGAATGAACAAAAATGGCATGAATGAACAAAAATTTGTTTGATATAGTGGTGATGGCTATGATAAATGTCCCTATGTGTGACTGTGGTGATGGAGCGCGCTGCATGTTGAGGATGTCACACACAGACACTAATCCAGAGCATAAATTTTGGACTTGCATAAATAAGAAAAAGGTTGTTAATTGCAAAATATTTAAATGTTTACAAATAATGAATATTAGTCATTATAGCGAGACTAACTTAGATTTATATTATAGGATGGCGGTGGATGTGACTACTTCCATGGGGCCGATGACACCCCAACGCTGTCTACATCTACACCTTCTACACATATACCTATTGTGGATATCGAGTGCAAGTCTTTCAAAGCATTTGAGAAAACTATTGCAAAAGTGGAGGCTACTTATAAAGCCGAAATCATATTTTTATGATGTTTACTTTGTGCAACAATCACACTATTTTGTGTGGTCATTATGCAGAAATAGATATATATGTGGACTATATGACTTATTTATATTTTGATGTGATATCGAGCAATGGTATAATTATTTTCTTGTTAATTATTAAAAAAAGTTAACTTTACTATTCACAATATTGAAAAAAATTTAAATTTTGTTTATGATTTACTATATAAAAATATAAATTAATAAAAAAAATATAAATAAAAAATGGACAAAATAAATAAAATATTAAATTAAAACATTATATAATAATTAAAAAAACATAAATTTTCTCTTGCCAAATTCTGATTCCAATTCAAAATGTAGAACCAAACACAAAAAAATGATAATGTAATTCCAGTTCCAATTTGAAATTGCAAACCAAACACAGAAGTAGGAATTTCTCAGTTCTAATTCCAATTTTGAAAATGGCAACCAAACAAAAAGGATAGATTGACTCAATCATCTTCCGGGTCAACCAAATGGTCCAAACTATCTTCTAAATACACAAAACCAGAGTTTCAAAACCTGATTTTGAGACAATCAGGTTTTGACTCAAATTCCAATTCTGCAAACAAATGGGGCCTAAGAGTAATGAAAGGATTGAAATATAAACTCAAGATGTTATTATATAGACAATGTGTCTTCATACCATGTTGAATCTTTCATGAAAGATGCAATCTAAATCCAATTACTTCTTTTTCATTCACAATATGGTTATAAACAACATCCTCTATTAAGCACCACAAGAGGGCACATCACCGATTCCTTATCTCTCAAATCCTAAATGGTAGAATCTTCAACATAACTAACTTCATAAAATTATATGTTCAAGCCTATATTTTTATAATTAATATGCTAATAAAAGAAACTTGCCTTTATAATATACAATAATAGTACCCGAAAATAATACAACACATCTTACAACCATTAATATGAATCTTTGTAGAATATGGCAAGGAACCAACTACAGTTTGACGAGCTTTCTGTTTTCTTTTCTTTTCATAAGAGAAGTTACACTTGAGAATAATGAAATATCTTATATATATACATACATACATACATACATACATATACATATATACATATATATATATACATACATATATATACATACATATACATACATATATATATATAGACACATCCATACATATATATACACATATATATATACACATATATATATATACATATATATATATATATATA
>MU223145.1:317660-329206 GCA_018584345.1 Thuja plicata
AAGAGAAAATTTTTCGTCCAATGGTGAAAACTTGGCAATCAGGCGCCTTGGACAAGTATGGGTGATGAAAACCTGGAAACAGGCATCACACATAGTGGACCGTTCCATTATCTATCAAAATCTCATCTCCAGCTATTCCCAGCACCATTTCCACTTCCCCTGTATTCCCAGGTGTTCCATACGTACTGATCTGCCAGGGTTTTTCTGAGGTTTTGTAAATGTAATCTTGTATATTTTTGTTCATACGCGTGCAGGGTGTCAGTCTTGTAATTATTTTTGGGTTCTTGGACTAATCGGTTAGCAAGCGCATTTTATCACACGCATCAAGGCAAGTAGCGTGATCCCCTCCGGATGTTCGGTAGCAACTTTTTGTATATACTCGTTGTGAATAGTCCTTTGTAATTAACTCATTCGGTTTGGTCCTTGTACATTCGAGATGCATCCCATTCCTGCCATCATCCTAACGTCCTAAGTCGCCATCCTGCTAACATTTCCTGTCCAGTCCCCCCACAGTTTACTTGTTGGGTCTATCAGTTGGTTATGACACACACCAAAAAAATCAAAAAAATAAATAAACACAAAAATAGCGACAATTTTGAGGTTCAAATGTCACATTTCTTCAACATCAAACAACTCATCTTCTGAGTTCTTCAATCGCACTTTGCGTTCCTTCTCTATGGATGCTTTTGGGTATTGAAAGCAAGGAAATTGATGCAGAGAACAACTGAAAGAAAATCCAAGAACAAGAGATTGATGATCTGTCATTCGTAATGTCCTTAGTTGGTGTCTTGCATTGTCATTTCACCTTGCATTATCAAATCACTTTAGGCTCATTTCAGATCGTGCATTTTAAGATCATTTAAGGTCTTGCATTTTAGAGTCATTTTAGGTCTTGCATTTTAAGATCATTTAAGGCATCTTGCATTTCGAGACCAAATTTATAGCAATCAAGTATTCCAACTAGAGAAGCTCTCATTCATGTTACATGCATTATTAAATTCAATTCATTATTAGAATTCATTCACCTCATCTCATCTTATTAGATTGCATTAGTGCATTTTCAGGTTCATTTCATTTGCATTATTGCATTTTCAGGTTCATTTCATTTGCATTGTTGGATTTCAGGTCCATTTCATTTGCATCATGTTAAATTCATTATCTTGCATTCATCCATTTTTATCATTTAGGTTCATTTTAGATTCATTCATCTAGCATCATTTGCATCATATTTAGGTTCATTATCTTATCATTTAGGTTCATTTTAGGTGCATTTCTAGCATCATTTGCATCATCTAAAGTCATTTTTAGCTTGCATTCATCCATTTTTATTATCTAATATCATTATAATATTTAGGTGAATCATACCATTTGCATACTTAAATCATTGTACAAATATGAATCATCTCTGCATATTCATAAAACATCAATACATTTAGGAAATAACAACATGTCACATCCTGCATCCACACATGTCACTACGTCACATACATATCTGCATCATCCATCCTGCATGGGTTAAACATCATATATATACATAATCAACACATCATATATATCCATCATATCCTGCAAGTATCAAGTGTCAGTAATCATGTAGTACATCAGTGCATCATATAGATCATACATCCTAAGCATCATACAAACCATCATATAGATCATAAATCGCCATATGCATCAATAAAAGTCCTCGTATATATATATCAAAGTCTATCAATAAAATACATCATGTGCACCTCAGTGCCAATATACATGTATAACTCTCCAAAAATGCAAAACTGTTTGTCACATCATCCTCTGATAGCTCATGCTAGTGGCTGTGATGACTCCCTACCCTGTCCTAGTGGTGGACTTGGTGGCATCCCCACTGATCCCTATGAGGCGGCAATCCGCACTGTGCTCTGTGATCGAGATCTCTCTAAATACTCCCGTCTCTGTCCCTCTGGAACAAGCTGATGATAGAGAACTCTATAATGTGCTACCTCCCTCCCTGCCCTGCTCGCATCCCTATGGGATGCGAACGCATCTGACACCACCTGTCCCACTCCACCTACCACTGCCGCCTGTCGAGCGATATCTCACTCTGCCCTGTATGTCTCAGCCCGCCTCAATGCTGCATCCCTCTCTGAGGTCAATGCATCAATCTACTCTGTGGCCTAATCTAGCTGTGTGGTCAGCCGCTCTAACTGCCCTGTAAGTGTGTCTACCTCTATGTGTAGCTCGGCAGCATCCTGTGTCAACTCCACCATGGAGAACTCCCCTGAATCCACTCTACCCTGTAGAGTATCCAGTGCTCCCTCCGCCCTATCAGCCCGTGCCGTCTCTGTAGCCAATAATCCCTGTAGCCGGACTATCTTTGTATGTAAGCTCGCATCTGATACCACAGCCTCGTCTAACAGCCCCCGCAGTCTAGTGCACTCTGTCTGTAGACTGTCTCACTCTGCGAGGACAGTGTCATGTGTCTCCTGAGCCACAAATCCTGCAGGTGGTCCCTGTGGCTGATCCTGTGGTGGCCCTGCTGGTGGCCCCTGCACCTGATCCTGCACCTGTGGTGGTGCCTGTGCCTGTGCCTGTGTCTATCCTGGGGCCTGGTCTGGTACCTCTACTCTAGCCCTCACTCATCTCCATGGCCTCCTCTGTCCTGCTGCAGAGCTCTCAGGGGCATCCCCGACCTCAGTCCCATCATCCACATCCATGTCTCCTGTCGGTTGCTCATGTGCAGCCACCTGTGCTAGATCTGTCAATCTGACCGGTGTGTGTGCTGCCCACCATGCAGTATACTCAGGCGTCATGCCTGCATCTACAACATCTAGCCGTGCCACAAAATCTATCCGTGGTATGTCTCTCCATGATGCCCTCACTGTCAGAGCATCTATGTATTGGCCCCATGTGCCAACCTCCCTAGTGACATGAGGATGTAAGGCATCCTCTGCCACCATCTCCTGCTGTCTCCCAAACTGTCTCATGACCCTGGATGGTCGGTATCTCTCAATCTGATGAATAGTCCTGCCCAGCAGGAAGCAATCAGTCTGCACATATGAGAGGTATATAAAATCCTCAAATCCATCCTCTACCCCTGAAGCCCAGTCTATCATCCCCCATGGCTCGCATAATCTGTAAGGGGTCCAGCAGAAAACCTGACTCTTATCTAGGAGACGCCTCCAGTAACCTGTCTGTCCCAGAGATGTGTATCTCAGGGGGAGCCTGTATCTACAGGCGTATGGCTCCCCTGGCTGCCGAGACTCCCTCACCGTCATAGTTCGGAACACTACAATGTGTTCCCAAGCCCACACTAACAACAAGGTAACACCTGTCCCCATGTTGCATACATCACGGTATGTAGCCATGTGTAGGTCATGGTACAACTGACCTAACATCACATATCCCCAGCAGTAGGAGGTCCCCTCCTCAAGCATCTGCGCCAGTGCCCGAGACCACCCCATCCCGAATCTGTGTCCTAACAGGTCCGCTAACATGCGTCCCCCAAGTAATCCAGCAATATACAAGGCTATGCGCCTAAGTCCCCTGTCCACAGCTGCCTGCCACGACATCCACGTCCTGTAAGTCGGTATGCGTCTAATCGGTTGACAAAACATGATCTCCATATAATGCTCATGATCCTCTAATCTGTACTGAGGAATCGCTCCTCAGATCAGGATCCGCAAAATCAGCCACACGTCCTCTAAAGTGATCGTGGCCTCTCTCGTTGGCAGGTGAAAGGTCATAGTGTCACTGTGCCACCGCTCGATCAAGGCGGTCATCATACCATTGTGCGCCCGTAGCCTAGGCCAACGGGGCACATAGTCAAGCCCTATCACCGCTAACAGTCCCCAGTCATCTTCTGTCAGCTGTGCCTCCAACTCCATCGTCGGCGGCCAATGCTCCCGTGATCCCAAAGGTGGGAACTGCTCCTACATAATTTTCAGAAGCCGCCATATCAGTCACTTTTTTCCCCTAAATCTTAGCCATCACCCTTCCCAGAATGGGGCATGTCGCCCCTAGGTCTCATGCCAACCCATCCTCGGTTCATGCCGGGTCCCCTTCGTTTCCTTTCCTACCAGCGTTTTCCCTTTTAGGCGCAAACACCGGTTCAGCCGGAAACGCTGGTTCATGAACCAGCGTCTCCGACTGTTACTAATAAACCCGCACCTTCGAGGTCGCCGTTCTGGCGATTCGCATCTCTGGTGGCCGCAGGTCCGGGGATCGGCGTCTACGGAGACGTCGATCCGGGGATCGGTGTTTTCGTAGACGTCGGTTCAAGAACCGGCGTCCCCGGTCTGAAATCCATTTTCCCCCTATTTATTGCTACCCATCCTGACTTAAATGTAATAAATGCGTAAAATACTGAAAATACAAGGTTATGGATAGTCTACTCACCGGGACCGGCTGCTCGGTGGGCCTCCCGTATGTCCTCACGCGCTCACCAAGTGGCCCCTTCATCCCCTTCTCAGCCATGTTTTTCACTCAGAGCTCAATTTTTGCTAATCACTATTCACAAATGACCTTCGTTTTGCCCTCCAGCCCCTAATATAGCCTCGGTTTTCTCAAAATTTTGTATATATTGCCATTTTGCGCATCATGTCCTGTTGCATAAGCCTTCAGAAACATAAAATTCATCCAAAAACATTCGTAAAACATTCAAAAAACCAAAAAAAAATAAAAAATTTCAAAATCCAAAAAAAAATCAAAACAATTCAAAAAACCAAAAAAATTCAAATATCACACAATCACGCAATAAGCATCCTTAGACATGATTTTGCCTCTTGCAACTGCAACTATATTTTTCACAAAATCATTTTCATGGCTGATTATCCTTGCGCTTCAGTCTGTTCTCAGTTTTTTGCCAGCGACTATCTTTTCATCTAATCCAATCAAATCATCATCTCGCCCGTCAGGATGTATCCTTCCGACGTCGGCATATCAGACCTTTCATTGCTATCTCCTGTTCATGGGAAGAACTTTGGACCGAATGACTGCTTGGTCATGAGGCTTTCTTTAATGATTTTATCTTTTTGTGTCATTATCACCCTACTCATTACTACCTTGATCTGCTATATCCTGGTACATGATGACGGGTCGAGACTGATACATGTGTCTTTTGCAGTATGCTTTGTTTGAAGTGTCTACTCCACGCAAAGGAACCTTGTCATCTGTGTTTTCTAACACTTGATGCATATCTCCTCTTGCAATATTAAAATCGGATGTGCTCTCCATATTTTTTCACACAAATGAATCCCAATGCATTTTTAAGCTGCATTTAGTTTGCATTTGCATTTTTAGTTGCATTGTTCATTGCATTTCAGAAGGCTTCTATTTATTCCCTCCTCGTTTTCCTCTTTTCTAGTCATTCATTTTCTTGTCTTTGACGAAACGTCACTTGCGACGTTACGTCAAAGAGGGGCAAAATGTAGACGTCCAAAAATATTAATATTATTATTGATATTAATTTTCCCTCCTATTCCTCTAACTATTTAATTTAAATCTAATTAAATAGTTTCATTTCCTAATAGTTTAAACACTATTCTAATGTATTTTTATTTAAATACATTTTCTCCACAAAATCCCCTTTTTAATAAATTTATATTTATTAGAATCCTCCATTCTCTTAATTCTTCTAAGCTGTGATTTGTTCAAATTTAATTTGAATTAAGTCTAACCCCTAGCTAGGAACCTATTAATCCTATCCTATAGCCTACCCTATTCCTACCCTACTCCCATCCACTTCATATCCTAAATATGTTTTCACATTTAAATACCCTTTAATTGTGCTTAAATAGGTGATTCCTAACCTTTTTAAGGTTAATAGGATGCTCAACTTCATGGATAAAATATCTCCAAATATCTCCAAAAAGAAAATTAATTCCTTTTGCCACCTTTGTCTTCCCTTGTTGAAATATTGGGCCACTCAATTTAATGCCATTTTTTACTTGAAATTGGTCATATTTCAAAGGCATCTGTTTCCAAACTTGGTCATATTTCAAAGGCATGTGCTTCCTATGTGGCTCTTATGTGGATGCCACGTAGATGCCACTTCATCCAAGCCCCTTCCTCTTGCTCAAAAATCCTATAAATAGAGGCCTTCTCCTCTCATATTTTCATCTCTCAATTTGCATTGTTATCATGTTAGTGCTATGTTAGAATTATCATTTTGGATTCATGCTCATGCTCTTTGATGTTTATGCATTTCATTTGCTTAGATAACTTATAAATCACATGTTAGGATTTCACTTTGGTAAAATGAATCATAGTTTAGCATAAGACTTTCATATCATCCTCATTTACCATAAGACTTTCATATCATCCTCATTTGCATAAGTTCATATTATCATCTTGAAGATGGATTTTGAGACTAGTTTCTTCATAACTAGTTCTTGAATCTCTCTTCTAGCTAGATAGTATCATTTCATCGTAATTGCATTGGGATTCATAGCAAATTGTGTGTTTGAGAGAGCACACCCACATACAATCTAAATAAGCAAATCAAAATGAGTAGATTAGGGTGCAAACATGTTATTTACTCATTTTTAGCTTAATTCGATGTTATTTGGTGTCTTCGTTGTCAGTTTGATCTCTTACATGCTTTTCTTGTCATGATATGTTTGAATTTGCATGCTTTTCTTGTCATGATATATGCTAACCCGCTAATGTTTGCATGTTTGAGCTTGCTCCCAACAGATTGAAGGATTCCGTATACACACTATGATTGGAAAGCTTATTTATCTAAGTCAAACAAGACCTGACATATCTAATGCAGTTAGCATTGTTGGAAGATTTGCAGCTGAACCCAAGCATAATCACCTAATGGCAATCAAGAGGATATTCATATATCTTAAGGGAACTATAGACTATGGTTTATGGTATCCTAAATCAGAGAATACACACCTTCATGTGTATACTGATGCAGATTGGGTAGGCTGTATTGATGACAGGAAGAGCAATTCAAGAGGAGTAGTATTTTTTGGAGAAAATTTGGTATCTTTGACAAGCAAGAAGCATAATTATATTTCTCAGTCAACAGCAGAGGCAAAATATGTTGCAGTAGCACTAAATTGTACAACAATTATTTGGATCAAACAGATGGTTAAAGAATTTAGTATTCAAGTTGACTATTCTATTTTTATTTAGTGTGGTAACACCAGTACTATTAACATGTCTAAGAACCCTGTGATGCACGCAAAGACAAAAAAAATAGAGATCAAGTACCATTTTCTAAGAGAAAAACTTGCAGACAAGGAAGTGACATTGGACTATGTAAGCACAAAAGATCAATTGGCAGAAATTTTCACGAAGCCTTTAGCAAAGGATTAATTTGAGTATCTAAGGGAGAAGTTGGGAGTAATTCCCTCTCCTAACTCTGATTAGAGAAAGTAGCAAGTACATCAATCCTATGTGACTGATGAGTGGTTGACTACTCTACTTCCAGAGTAGTACATGTGCATAATGATTTATGGCACCTTTGCCATTGATGTCAATGGGGGAGTATATACTAGTAAAAACAAGACAAACAAAGAACACATACAAGGATCTTATACTATGGGGGAGTGGTGCAGAGCACCCTAGGGTTTCTCACTCCAAGCCCTAGCAGTTTAGCAGAGTGATTAATGGAGCAGATCACAGTTAGCGGTGAAGTTTTGTTTAGTAGCAGTTTTCTGTTATTCTCCTAAACTCTAACAGTTTTTGCATGTTTAGCGCAAGAGTGGGAATGCAAGTCAAAAGACTTACAAAGTTACAGTTACATTTATGCCTATTGCATAGTTGTAGGAGATCAGCGGTTAAGTGGAAATAGTGTGCAATGACGCGACGTTAGTGTATCGCACAGTCGGCAACTAATGGGGGGTTGATTTGAAATGGCTGCGACAAGGCGATGATCGGGTATCGCGAAGTCACAAGGTAACCGGAAGTCAGTGTTTGAGTGTTGCGAGGACACGACAATAGATCATCACACAGTTGGAAGGCTATCGATGGTCAATGAAAAAATAGCTGCGAGTGCGCGACGAAAATGCATCGCACAGTCGCAGGGTAACTGGCAGCTCGTTTAGAAGAGTTGCGAGTGCGCGACGACAATGCATCACACAGTCACAGAACAACAGACAACTCGGTAACAAGCATTGCGAGTGCACAATGATAAGGCATCGCAAGGTCACAGAACAATAGACAGCTCGGTTAGAGGTGATGCGAGTGCGCGACTACAATGCATCACAGGGTCGCAGGCTTATCGGCAGCTCATGTCAAAGTGGGGCGAGAGCGCGAAAAACATGCATCGCATGATCGCAGGATAAAAGGTAGCTCGGTTGTAAGTGTTACAAGTGCGCGACATCAATGAATTGCAAGGTTGTAGGCTAAGACATGCATAGTGGTTATGACTCGCGACTATGCGATTAAACATCCGGAGTAAGGAAGCGTCTGATCAAGTTGAGAAAGCATCATGATAACGCGACTAAAGGAAGATTGACTTGTCAACCTGGTAGATGGAAGTTGAAAATTCATATACGAAAAAAATAAATGAGAAGGCCATGGAGGAAAATGTTGTCCACGTAGATAACCATGCTGATGATGATTTGATGAAAGTTGTAGGAGGAAGATGAAGAGCCGAGGTAGTTAGAAACCTCAGGCGGACAGGTGACCTAGAAACGGTTAAAAATCAAGAACAGGCCGAGATATAAAATGAAAGAAAGAACCATTCTGGAGAAGGTTGGAGAAGTTAGAGACTGAGTAGACTAGCGAAAAAGATTTTAGTTTACATTGTAATTTCAGGCTTTCAATAAAGAATAGTTTCCTTTGTGTTCTATGTGTTCTTCTGTTGTGTGCAGGCTTCTGTAGAGTAGGATTTTGAATTCAGTTAATTACCATGGATGCTTTTTGACTCTTATAATCCATCCTATGGAGTGTGACTGTCAAGAAGCATCCCTCATGTATTTTATTTCTGTTTCTGTGCTTGGGATTGAGAAGAGGTTAGTCAGAATTGTAGACAAGTCCTAGGCAAGCTAAATGGTCCGGCTAGAGAACTTGTAGGAGAGAGAGATAGGAGAAGAGAGGTGCATGACTGACTTTATTCAGTCATGAAGAGAAAGATAAGGTAAGGAGTAGAACATTTTGATGGGTAGGGAACCTAGGAGAGAGGGAGCATAGAAATCCTTCTAGTTAGGGTCTGTGAGTAACCCTAAGAGACTCAAGTGTGAGTCTAGAGGATCCTGAAGTGAATAGGGTCCAAAGTGATATTCCTAAGAAAGATTAGGAGTCTAGGAGAGCAAGGTGACCTCCCCATCAGATTGGTATCAGAGCCCAGTTAAAGATTTGGGTTTGAAATTTGTAGATGTTTCAAAGTATTGAGGAATCAGTAGGAGAATCAGCCATGGTAACAAATGTAGAGTTGGCTAAAGAGGTGAATGAGCAGAAGGAGAGAAATAGACTCCTTGAGGAAACTCTAGAGTTAATGAGAAAACAACTAGAGGATATTGCTTACAAAGTAAGTAGAGAAGCAGAAAGTTCCAATAGAGGAAAAGTTGTTGCAGAGGAGGATGTTATACCATAACCAGACCCTCCTATGCTAGAAGAACCATTCTTGAAGGCTATCAGGGCACTAGGTGGAAAAGCATTGGACGGAGTACCAGTACTTGCTAGAAGAATGGATTCTGAACTGGTAATGGAATGGATTGAAGGAATGGAGAATCATTTTGATTGTGAAGGAGTGACTGAAGCACAGAAGGTGAAAGTTGCTAAGTCTAGATTGAGAGGAGCAGCCTTAACTTGGTGGAAATTCATCCAAGAAGAAAGAGAAAGAGAAGGTAAAAAGCCTATAGCAAATTGGCAGGCTATGGTGTCAAAAATTAAGGAGAATTATCTTCCTAAAGATTATGAGATTCAGCTTCATAGAAAGAGGTAGGGTTTGAGACAGAAAGATTTGGATGTGGCTGCATATACCGAAGAATTTCATAAACTATGTTTGAGATCAAGAGTGCAAGAAGAAGAAGCAGTAAAATTTGCTCGGTATATGGGTGGTTTGAGAGAAAACATTCAAGAAGAGATAAGTTTGTGGGCACCAACTACGGTGCAAARATGTTTTCARTTGRCACTRAAGGTAGAAGAAAAGAATAAGAGAAGAMAAKACTCTAACCCWAAGAAYAGAGGYAGAGGCAGAGGATTTCAKAGAGGTGGATATAAAGGYAGAGATAATGAGTCCAAGACTCAAGAAGATGCAAAACYAGTGGAGCAGAACCATCACAATAATGATAACARAGGAGGCTACCAGAGAGGTAGAAATTCTCATCATGGAGGTAGAGGAAGGCATAGTTATGGTGGTAGAGGATCACACTTTGCTACCATGAAGTGTTATAATTGTGGCAATTTGGGGCATCCTGCTTATTGGCATCCAGAGAAGCCTTCATCATCACAAGGAGAAAAGAGAAATACTTATGTCCAAGAAGACCCAGTTAGTTACCATAATCAAGAGGTGAATCTTGATTCAGAGAAGGGAGAAAACCTCATGTTCCGCAGGATACTGTTGAAGGAACCAAGCAAGGAGTAACCAAAGCAGAGGAGATCATTGTTCAGAGTGAAATGTAAGATACTTGGCAAAGTATGCAAGGTGATAGTGGATTCTGTCTCTACGGACAACATCATCTCTGAGGAAGCAATCCAAAAACTGAATTTGGTAAGAATTCCACATGACCATCCTTATAGAGTTAGTTGGTTGAATAAAGGTCATAAGGTGTTAGTAAATGAGCAAGCTTGGGTAGAGTTTTCCATAGGGGGTTATCAAGATAGAATTCTATGTGATATACTTACAATGGATGCATGTCATTTGTTATTGGTTAGACCTTGGCAGTATGATAGAGATGCTGTCTATCATGGGAAAAAGAATATGTATACCTTCAAGAAGGATGGAACTACCTTCAAAATACAGTCTTTGCTGGATGATGGAGATACTGTAGGAGAGCAGAAATTACTTCTGATGAGTGGCAAGGAGTTCTTGAAAGATTTCAAGGAGGAAGAAGAGATTGGGTTTGCTATTTTTTTTAACCCCAAGGAAGAAGAGGTGAAGAAAGCAACTGTGTTGCCTAAAGAAGTCCAAGATGTGTTGGACAAATACAAGGAAATTATTAGAGATGGTACACCAGCAAGTCTGCCACCACAGAGAGAAGTCAACCATCAAATTGATTTTGTACTAGGAGCTTCAATGCCCAACAAGGCAGCTTATAAGATGACACCAAAGCAGAATAAGGAGATAGCAAGGTAGATCCAGGAGTTGTTGGATCAAAGATTGATAAGGAAGAGTATCAGCCCATGTGCAGTACCAGTGGTACTAGCACCCAAGAAAGGAGGTAAGTGGAGAATGTGTACTGATTCTAGGGAAATAAATAGGATTACAATAAGATATAGATTTCCTATTCCTAGAATTAAAGATTTGATAGATTGTTTAGGCAGTGCACAATATTTTTCTAAAATTGATTTAAAAAGTGGATATCACCAAATTCAGATGAAAGAAGGTGATGAATGGAAAACAACCTTTAAAACTAATGAAGGTCTGTATGAATGGTTGGTCATGCCAT
>MU223145.1:362519-372682 GCA_018584345.1 Thuja plicata
TAATACTCTTCTTGATCAATCCTTGATCCAAGAGTTCTTGTACTTGCCTAGCTACCTCCAAGTTCTGATCTAGATTTATCTCCTATGCTTCTTTGTTGGGCAAGGTTTCCATTGGCACAAATTCTATAAGGTACATTTTCATATATTTGACTATAAAGTACATTTTCAAAACCTCTCGTGTATGACCACCATAATTTGATGAAAATTTCACTTTTTGGAGAATTTTTTATTATTATTTTGAATGAAATTCTATGTAGATTTGTCTCATATAATTCATTTTTTTAAAAACCTAAAATCATAAAAGTTATTAAAGTTGTAGTGAACCTTACTATTTTAAGTTTAGGTACCACTTTTGATTAATAAATATTGTAAAAATAGTAAAATTTATCATATCACTATTAAATTTATATTTTGAAATCTAGATAGTAAGATCTCTAATGGGTTTTAATTTCATCAAAAAATTTGATTAGGAAGACCCTCAAAAAATTACGACAAGAAAGAAATCTGGTCTTCAAATGCCTTAGCCATTATTTTGGAGGTCCAAGCATAGGCTTGGTCCCACCAAACCTGTCCTGAACCGAAATCTAATGCAAATGGTGGTTTGGTAAATTCAAATTTTAAAAAATGGGCACACATTTAAAAATGTGTACCCATTTCTTAAATGTAATAAATCGGCATGTAAAAATGAGTTTTTTTTAAAAGAAAAATAAAAATAAAAAATTTTAAAAAATGGGCACCCATTTTGAAAAAAAAAGGGTACCCATTTTGAAAAAAAATGGGCACCCATTTTTTGAATTTTGGATCAGGTGTCCGAGCCTAAGACGGGTGCCCATTTTTAGCAGTAGTTTTCAAGCCCGCAAGACTTCCGCAGAATTGGTACCCAACTTCTTGCACTTACCCATATATATATATATATATATATATATATATATATATGAAAAAACTTTTCCTTCTTTACAGAGTACTTTATCGACTATTTCATAGTACTTTGACCATTTATTCTTAGGTTTCTTACTTAAACTAATACAATACTAAATCTTTTACCTTATCTTTTGTAATATGTATGAACAAAAAACTTATATCATTTGTTGCTAATATTTACTAAAAACCCTTATGGCTTACCATGAATTCTATTTAATTGATGTACCACTAGTCTTTCTTCCCTAGCTTCTTTTAGGGTCTCCTAGTCCAATTCCTGACCTACTAGGGTTATTTCACTAACCCTAGGAAACTTAGGTTTCTTATCACAAGAACCCAACACTTTCAACTAGTGAACACCAAAAAGGTAGAATGAAAACTCTTCATGGTCTCTCCTAGACCCAAATTTGTCTTTCTTGCACCATCTGCACAATCTGATCCAAATGGATTCCAAAAATTCCCAGATGGAAAGGTAGTCTCCAATATTTCTAAGAGGACCAAATCCAATTTCCACAAACTTACATGGAAGTGTAACCCTAAACGAGTTCCAAAATCCAAGGCAAATTCACCCAAAAGAGGGCTACAAGCTTTAGGGCTAATCAGTTTGTTTTTCTGCAATAAATCTTAAAACCTCCAAAAAAGTATGAAAAAAACTCTTCATATCCTGATACCCTTTTTCAAGAACCTAAGGGTTTTCTAGTTTTTGGCTCGCAGAGGTGTCTGTACAGTACCTCCTATATTCATGCATAAAATTCAGGGTTTTATGTCTTTGTCACTGTCTACATAAGAAATAGATCTTGTTGGCTAACAAAACAACTCCTCCAACCTCATCCTTTGGTTTGAGGGTTCTTCATTGACTCAACTACCTTCCCACATCTACTGATTGAAGCTATGAATGCTTTCAATCAATCTAGCAAACTCTACAATCACTGGTGATCCCCAGCCATGCAACTTTGGGTCGCCTAGGGCATCACCTTAAAAATGGCTGCCATAAGCTTCTGGGCCCCTCCTACACTGTATAAAATGTACATGGATTCTACTCTCATAATCCAATATCCCATGCAAGTGCCATGGTGGAAAATGGAGTTAAGACCCTGTTTGTTCACAGTGCTTAGTTCAGGACAGTGATAGTGCTGAAAAAAAAAAAAAATTAAACAAGAAACTAAAACTATTTGATCAAACAAACTAACACCACAAAAAATCTTCTATAAACCTACATTACTCAAAACAATGCTCACAGAACTGGATTCAATCCACTAAACTATCAAATCACCTCAAAACACCTTAAGAGTCACTTTTATTGACATACACAGTTCATACACAAAATTTATCCAACTTTCCAACCCTTCACACATCTCAAGGATGGTCTTATATAGTTGACCCAAACACTAGGAAACCAATTTTAGATAGTTAAGGAACTAATTCCTTTGAAATTGTATTCTTGTCATAAAGTTTGTCAATGTTGTCAATGACAACATTGACAACTTTTTGCAGCTTTTGATTATGGTATCCAAACTTGGTCTAACCTTGCCCAAACTTGTCCAATCCACCAAATATGATGAAATAACATCAAATAGGACATCTAGTCCCTTGTTTGGATGATTTTTTCACAAAATTCCAAGAAGTCCATATTGGACCTAAATGGACACCAAGGTCTCTAAAGACCTAATAAGACACATCCTCCTACTAACTCTCTACACATTAGGAACAATATGTCCCCTTATTAACCTAGTGGTCTTGCTAGAACCACTAAAAGACAAAACATAAAGAAGCCCTGGCTTACAATGCATCCACCAACCTACATAGGTTCTCCTACACCATACTCCCCTAAAAGGAAAAGCTATGTCACTCTTGTGGACAAAAGATCTTCTAAAATGCCCATCGTCTTGAATTCTGTTTCTTTAATCTAGGAAGCCTATGAATCTAGCCTATCCTTCCACTAAATCAAATTCTCCATGTAGACTTTGTGTCTAGCAGTCTTCTTAACCCGGATGTCCAAAACTTTGTCAGCCACCATCTAAAACTTTAGAGGTAAGGCAACAATCTCCACATCATCACTGACCCCCTTGACTGCTTGGGTGGATCTCATCCATCTTCCCTCTGAACTGGAATAAGTCTTGAACATTAAATACTAGAGATATGCTCAAGTCTGATGGTAAATCCACTTTATAACATTAGCCCCATATTTTTCCAAGATTTTTCAAGATCCCACCCTCTTCATCCAAAGCTTGGTAGGGGCACCCTTCTCTAGCCTTGAATTTTTCAAGTGGACCATAACATAGTCACCCTTTTCAAATTGAACATCCTTCCTCTTCTCATCAACTTTGGCTTTCAAATTATGTTGATTGTCTTGGATCTACTTCTTTACTTGGTCTTGTATCTCTTTCATTGTATGGGTGAAGTCATATGCATGGCCACTTCTGTACTCAATTCCACCAAGATCCCTAATCTCACAAACACCCCTAGGGTGCATGCCATAAACAACCTCAAATGGGCTCTTTCCTGTCATTCTATTCTTTCTATCATTGTAAGCATATTCTTCTTGGGGAATGACCACATCCAAAGTCTTCCCTTACTCCTTAGTTAGGCACCTCAATAGGTTACCCAACACCCTATTTACAACCTGAGTTTGGCCATTAGTCTAAGGGTTGTAAGTTGAACCAAAAGATAGGTTAGTGCCCAATCTTGTCCACAATGTTCACCAAAAATGACTCACAAATTTCACATCCCTATCATAGACTATACTCAAAGGGAGACCATGGATCCTCACAACCTCTTTGAAAAAAAAAAACAACAATGTGGCTAGCATCATTAGTAGTTTTGCATGGCATGAAATGCCCCATATTACTAAATCTATCAATAACCACATAAATGCTATCATACCCCTATTTAGTTTTGGGTAAGACCATAATAAAATCCATACTCACACACTCACATGGCTTGTTAGGGACTGGTAGAGGCTGATACAATCCTGCATTACTCATTCCTCCTTATTCCTTCATGTAGACAACACACTGCTCCACATATTTGGTGACATCTTTCACCAAATTTGGCGAATGGTAGAACCTTTGGACTAGTTCCAAGGTCTTGTCCTTACCAAAATGACCACTTAGAGAACCATTATGCTTCTCTTGGATGAGGTTCATCCTCTTTGAACCTTTAGGTACACACAACTGATTTTCCTTGAATAACAACCCATTCTGTAAAGTAAAATAAGAGAACTTTCTATGAAAATGATTTTCAAATTCAACACATACCTTATAGGCCTCACCAAAATCCTTATCTGTCTTGTAGAGATCTCTGAAACTATCAATCCAAATGCTATTCAAGTGGACTTCTTGCACTGTCAACAACCTCATTCTTAAAGCATCTGCCACCTTATTAAGTTGACCCTTCTTGTGCTTTATAGTAAAAGTAAATGTCGGCAAGTACTCCATCCACTTCAAATGCCTATTGCTTAATTTTTCTCGAGTGTTATTATAACTACAAGCTTGATTGTCAGTAAATACCACAAACTCTTTAGGAAAAATATAGTGTCTCCATTTTCTCAAAGACTAGACTAAGGCATATAGTTCCAAACCATAATAAGAGTATTTCCTCTTAGCCTCATTCAATTTCTCACTAAATAAGGCAATAGGCCTACCTTCTTGGCTCAATACCCCTCCTACTACCATTCCACTAGCATCACATTCAATTGTAAAAAACTTATCAAAGCTTGGCAATTGTAGGACTGCTTGGGTAGCCACTTTTTTCTTCAACAACTCAAAGGCTTTCTCTACTTCTACTATCCATCTGAACTTGGTTTTGACCCCACCCTTTATAGTATCCATCAAAGGTGCACATATCCCACTGAAATTCCTAATAAACTTCTTGTAAAATTGGGCAAAGCCATGGAAAATCCTTATCTTAGTGGCTGTGGTAGGTGGAGGCAAGTTTAGGGTGACACCAACTTTGTCTTTATCCATCTTCAAAGACCTGTTGGACACTACAAAGCCCAAGTATACTAGTTCATGTTTGAAGAACCCACATTTCTCAAGGTTGATAGCCAATTTTGCCTCATGTAACCTTTTTAACACTGCCTCAACATGTCTAATATGCTCCTCTATTTTCTTGCTAAATATTAGTATATCATCAAGATATACCCCCACAAACTTCCCTATGAAGTCCTTGAGCACCTCATTCATGAGCCTCATGAATGTGCTCAGAGCATTAGGGAGGCCAAATGGCATAACAAGCCATTCATATAACCCATCTGTGGTCTTAAATATCATTTTCCATTCATCACCTTCCTTCACCCTAATTTGGTGATAACCACTCTTTAAATATAACATTGTAAAGTGCATTGCCCCTCCTAATAAATCCATAAGATCCTCTATCCTAGGTATAGGTAACCTATACCTTATTGTGATTCTATTTATAGCCCTTGAATTTGTGCATAATCTCCACTTTCCCCCCTTCTTGGATGCCAAGACAACCGGAATTGCACAAGGGCTAATACTCTTCTTGATCAATCCTTGATCCAAGAGTTCTTGTACTTGCCTAGCTACCTCCAAGTTCTGATCTAGATTTATCTCCTATGCTTCTTTGTTGGGCAAGGTTTCCATTGGCACAAATTCTATTTGATGACTTATAACCCTCTTAGGTGGTAGGGTTGAAGGAGTGCCATCACTCACTATGTCCTTGTACTTCTCAAGTAATTCTGGCACCTCCATTGGTAATGGCTCCTTTACTGATTCTTCTTCTTCCTTGGGCTTCAGCACAATGGCATACCCCTCACTCGCATCACCCTTGATGTCTTTTACAAACTCCTTTCCATTGCATAAAACATAACACTAAGAGTTTTGGTATGTGATTCTTCATCCTCTAGTAATGACTCAATTTTGAAGGTCTTCCCTCCTTTCTTGAAAGTGATGGAGTTATCTTTCCCATCAGATACTACCCCAATATCAAATTTCCAAGGCCTCCCAAGAATAAAATAGAAAGCATCCATTGGTAGGATGTCACAAAGCAATTTGTCCTTGTACCCTACTATTGAAAACTCTACCCATGTTTGCTCATTGATCAGCACACTTTGGCCTTTTTTGAGCCATGTCACCTTATAAGGGTTTACATGGGGTATTTTGGCTAGCTTAATATTTACTACTACCAGCTCTGAAATGATGTTATATATGGACCCAGAGTCCACAATCACCTTACATACCTTACCAAGGATCTCACATCTGATTCTAAACAATGCCCTCATGTGTTTGGGATCATCCTTGTCTGGTTTCCTTGTTAGTACCCTATTGAACATTAGGTTCTCACCCATCTCTTATTCTAGATGGTCTACCTCAGGGGTTTTGACACTTGAAGTGTCCTCATGTTCATATGCTACCCTTTTTGTCACTATTTTCTGCAGAATGTTTGTCAGGACATCTATAGGCTGGATGGCCTAATTCTCCACAATAATAACATTTCATAGTTGTAAAATAGGAACTACTCCTACCTCTTCTTCCTCTTTTAGGACAACCATGATTACTCCTGCCTTAGTTATATCCTCCTCTTGAACTCCTCTCACTGTGTTGCTTTGTCAACTTGTTCTCTACATGGGATCTTTGTTCACTACCCCTTCCTTGGGAGCCTTCTCTTTGACCCCTCTGGTTTCTCCCTCTACCTCTACTGTTATTTTTATTCTTGAGGGTAGAATCTCCTTTCTTCTTATTCATTTCTTCCACTTTTCGCCAATTGATGACACTTTTGAATTGTGGCAGGTGTCCATAGGCTAATCTCCTCTTGGATGTTCCACTTCAATCCACCCAAGTATCTAGCCACTTTGATTGACTCTTCTTCTTGCAATTTAGACCTTAGACACAATCTCTAGAACTCCTTAGTATATGAGGCCACATCTAGGTCTTTCTGTTTCAAGTTTTGTCTCTTCCTATGGAGTTGTATTTCATAGTCCTCTGGGAGATAAGTATCCTTCAATTTGGTTACGGTAGCATTCCAATTTTCTATTGGTTGCTTAACCATACTTACCCTCTCATCCTAAAGTTATTTTCACCAACTTAAAGGTTACCCTCTGAGTGTAGACTTGGCTACTTTGATCTTTTGGGCTTCACTTATCCCCTCACACTCAAAGTTATTCCCCATTGCTTCAATCGAGTCCATGACTATTTCAATATCCATCTTTCCTCCAAAAAATGTATTCCTTCCAAAGATTTGCCACTTAAGGCCTTTATGGCCTTCAAGAAAGGTCCCTCATTCAATACTAGATCTTGTTTGGGGATAAAGTCTTCCTCTTAATTCTTTTTCTTACCCCTACGACTATTTTCGGTTCCAAAATCTTTCTTCCTAGCAGCATCTGCTAGTTCTTCCATCTTTATCCTCATTGCTTCCAAGGTATTCTCAAGGAGTATTTTTTTCTCCTTTTTATCATCTATGTCCTTGGCTCATTCTTTAATTTTCAGCATCTTTGTAGAACCACAAGATTCCACTTCTGCCATACACCAGTCTTCCCAAGTTTCTCAACTTTCTCTGATACCACTCTGATGTAACACTAGTCTTGCTTCCCTAGCTTCTTCTAGGGTCTCCTAGGCCAATTCCTAACCTACTAGAGTTATTTCACTAACCCTAGTCTCCTTAGGTTTCTTCTCACAAGAACCCAACAGTTTCAACTAGTGAACACCAACAAGGTAGAATGCAAACTCTTCGTGCTCTCGCCTAGACCCAAATTGGTCTTTATTGCACCATCTGCACAATTTGATCCAAATGGATCCCAAACATTCCCAAATGGAAAGGTAGCCTCCAATATTTCCAAGCGGACCAATTCCAATGTCCACAACCTTACTTGGAAGTGTAACCCTAAATGAGTTCTAAAATCCAACGCAAATTCACCCAAAAGAGGGCTAAAAGCTTTAGGCCTAATTAGGCTCTTTTTATGCAATAACTCTTAAAACATCCAAACAAGTATGAAAAAAAAATTCATATCTTGATACCCTTTTTCAAGAACCTAAGGATTTTCTAGGTCTTGGAGCTCTCAGAGGTTTTTGTATAGTACCTCCTTTATTCATGCCTAAAATTCAGGGTTTCAGGTCTTTATCAGTGTCTACAAAAGAAATGGAACTTATTGGCTAACAAAACAACTCCTCCAACCTCATCCTCTAGGTTGAGGGTTCTTCATTGACTCACCTACCTTCCCACATCCATTGATTAAAACTATGAATTCTTTCAATCCTTCTAGCAAGCTTTGCAATCACTGGTGATCTATAGCCATGCCACTCTAGTTCACCTATGTCATCACCTTAAAAATGGATTCCATGACTTCATGGGCCCCTCCTACACTGTACACAATGTACATGGAGTCTACTCTCATAATCCAAAATCTCTTTCAAGTGCCATGGTGCAAAATAGAGTTAAGACCCCATTTTTTTACAATGCTTAGTCAGGATAATGATAGTGCTGAAAACAAAAGAATTTAAACAAGAAAATTAAACTATTTGATCAAACAAACTAACACCATAAAAAATATTCTATCAACCTACATTACTCAAAACAATGCTCACAAAATTTGGTTCACTCCATTAAACTATCAGATTACCTCAAAACACCTTAACAATCACTGTTATTGACATACACAGTCCATACACAAAATTTCTCCAACTTGCCAACCCTTCAAAGATCTTGAGGATGGTCTTATATAGTTTACCCAAAAAATAAGAAATGGATTTCAGACAGTTAAGGAACTAATTTTTTTGAAATTTTATTCTTGTCATAAAAGTTGTCAATATTGTCAATGACAATATTGACAACTTTTTGCAACTTTTGATTATGGTATCCAAACTTGGTCTAACCTTGCCCAAACTTGTCCAATCCACAAAATATGATGAAATAACATCAAATAGGACTTCTAGGCTCTTTTTTGGCTCATTTTTTCACAAAATTACAAAAACTCCCTATTGGACCTAAATGGACACCAAGGTCTCTAAAGACCTAATAAGACACATCCTCCTACTAACTCTCTACACACTAGGAACAAGATGTCCCCTTATTAACCTAGTGGTCTTGCTAGAGCCACTACAAGCCAAAACATAAAGAAGACCTAGGTTACAATGCATCCACTAGCCTACCTAGGTCCTCCTTCACCGTTAATCCTTGTGGAGCAAGTCAGCTCCATTCACCGTCACCTTTTTTGACTATTATAATGGCCACTTCTTCTTCTCCTGAGTCCTTCAAAATTTTAGAGCATTTCTTCACTAATGGAGCCACTATACGAAAGTTCTCTAGTTTCATATTATCCAAAACTTCTGGGATATCAAAACCTTCATCACGCTAGTACTTGAGGAGCTCATCCTTGGCCATTTCTTTTTTTAGAAGCTATTTAAACAAGAAATCCACATTTATTTGCATTTCAGGCCAATGGGAGTCAAAGATCTTCTCATTTTTGAAAAAAAGCATCAGATTCAATTGATAGTTTGGGATTATTTTATTTTTTCTATTCGTGTTTGCATCATCAATTCAGGAAATGGCACGGTTAGCTGGTTTCTTATGCAATAGACCATATTCTCCAAACCACCCAAAATATCATCTTCAGAAATTTACTGTGTGACCGTCATGATATCTCCCTTCTTAAAGCTTACAAAGGTAGCCAGGGCAATAAAAAGACCCACAAGGTTCCCATTAGTCAAGTATGTGAAGGAATTGTCAAAATGTTCATCCCACATACCCTTTTCCAATGCTCTTCTAGCAGCTTCCAGGATAGCCTTCAGAATCTTGTTCCATCTCTGAGGTTTAATGGCGCCTCTAAATGCCATGGCTTGATTATCACCAAGCTGATACGTGATAAGCCTAGATTCCATCCTTACTAAGAACTAATCTTCAACAATAGAAATATCCTTGTGATCACTTGACAATACTAATTAAACCTACTCTTTCATTAATATAGGACACAAATTTCTTAACCCTAAATTAACCTTACCATTCGCAAGACCCTAAGCAATAATTATTGCCTAACTTAAATAAGTCATTTATTATAGAAGTAGAGACATGTGGGTTTTAAATCTGTTTAACTTTCTCCTTCCTTTATTGCATGGGTAGAAAAAATCATGCTAGACTTATCAATCAAAATCATTAGGTGAGGTGGAGCCTTGAGGATTTGGGACTCCAATTTTAATATTGATTACAATGGAATCATAATAATTACGGGTGAGAAAGGACAGATTTCCTATGTATATATATTTATAAACTATCTGTGTATTTGTGTGTGTGTG
>MU223145.1:377593-394013 GCA_018584345.1 Thuja plicata
GATGTTTGACAAACTCTGCTCTATTCGATGATATTCATATATGGTTTGTCATGAAGAATTGGCTACTTTTCTGCTACATAATTGGTTAGTATGCTTCACATGTAATATATAATGGTATATCATTTACTATTCTGTGTTGACTATAGTTTCTTTCCACTCTCTTAATTTTGATAAATATGATGAATATTAGCAACACAAGAATGATAACATCATTTTTTATTTACAATGATAGACTCCTTCTGAAATGTATGACAACTGACTTGAATTCTAATATCATCACTATATCTTGATGATTGGTCATTAAAACTGTTGTTATAACATCCTTTTGTCTTGCTGTTACAACAGTTGATCATGATGTTTACTCATGACTGGAATGATTTGCATTTTTTACAATGTTTAATCTGTTTGTTGTGTATATCCATTCCCTTTGTCATATTCTATTTGTACCTCCATTAATAAAAGATGTGAATAGTGAAAACACCATTGGTCTATTGACTACTCCTTTTACTAATATTGTGCTCCTTTAAGGTATAGGTCAGTACATAGTTATGGTGTCTTCATGCTATGATGCTTCTGCCTTGAAACATGAAGAGTTCCTTCATATGTTGTAAATTTCATGATTGTTCTTCACTTAAGTAGAGATTCACATTCACCATACTTTTCCTCTATTGTTTGTCACATGTATTGAACTTTGGAGTTGTTGGTGGTGATTTGTAATTTTATCGAATTCATCTCTTGGGAATGTATTAACCTCTCTGCAACATTGCACCTTCCATGGACACCCACATGATGATTTATCAATGAATAATTTATATGGGATCTGCAATTATTAACTCCTATTGAATGTTTACAATGACATGGTATTGTAGTATTTATAGCCTATGGCCATTGCCTCTATATCACTATTGCAAGTTTCAAATTAATCAAATTATTGATATCATTGGCTTCTCCTGTATACCCGTTTGGATGATTTCATTAAATCTACACTTGTGTTTGTTAATGTTGTTTTGTATTATCCACATGAACTTGTATCTTGATTTGAGTCTTTAATAAAACTATCACTCATCAGTTTTACATCTGCTTCTATTCCTATCACTAATATGATAGGAAGTTCTTTATGGTAATAATCTGATCTGAGACCATGTCTAGTCCATTTTGGAACATTGTATCACCCATTGTGTCTATGCTCACTTTGAAGTTACCATATATGTTGTTCATATGTATACCGTGATTGAACCTTTTCATATTATTTTTGTCTCTTGTTATGCATGATCTTGTAGCTCATTGAGAAAAGCATCTGAACTTTCAAAATCACAACTTGAAGGTCTCTTGATGACTACTTTGTGCTAAAATAAGCATCAAAGGACCTCAAGTTATGATTTTGAAAGAGGCACTAATGGGTACTTGCTTCTTTATAAACCATGTTCTTGACTTCCCAAATGGATTAACAACTAAGTTACACAATGTTACTCAGGGATTGGACATCCAAACTAAGTGGCTATCTTTCCCATTGTGAAGGTTCATTTACTTGTCCTATGGTCACATTTCTACTAAAATAGGCATCGCTATCTATTGTCAGGTGCATGTGGGATTAATCCCACTACCCCAACTGGCAGACGCTTGATCTACAACACCCTTTTCCCATTCTAAATACTCATAAAATATTTAGAGACAACCTTAGAAAGATAACTTAACCTATAACCCCTAGTAACCCCAACTAACTCCAATTAAGCCATCATTATAGTCTATTAGAAACACTGAGAGAGGGGGGTGAATCAGTGTTTATCAATTAATTACATTTCAGCCAATTAAACATATATCAAATTTGCATTCAAAGAATAATAACACAAGAATACATAACACATGATATGATTATGGAGAACCTTGATCAGAAGAAAACTGTGGTGGGGATTAGTACCCAAAAAAATATTGTACTAGGTATAATGAACCTGTTAAAGTTCCTTTGCCCTGTTAGAAGCAGTCTTTACAAATTGAGTACAATAAGCTGGTTAAGGGTCAGACCTTGTTAAGATTATTTTACAATAACCCTATTAGGGGTGGTGGACTCACTGTCCAAGGCACACTGTCCAAATGAAAGAAGGCTACAACCCTCTGAATGTTGATATGCACTATATCAAAAATGAACTACTGTAGTGACACTATTGTCTGATCAGTTCTGTGTATGCGTGGATTCTCTTACTCCATTAAAGATCTATATCATCTTCTGACTTCATTATACTATCCCTCTGTAACTTCTTCTTACACTATAATTGACTTCTCTTACACACTGTAACATAACAATACATTACATACTTATATCTTTACAAACGAATAGGCGCGACCCAAAACATAACACTTAGTCAGCCTCTTAACAAAATATACAATTCTTCCGAACAAGTCGACTCAAGCATTTAAAAAAAATTAATTAATTAATTCATAAAAAACTTATAACTAAAGGTGCATATCCTTATCATCACAAAATAATACACGCTAATCAAAATAGTAGTTGGCTTCTATGCTCTATATTCTGGACTGTTTCCTAGACTGTAGTGTACTAATCTATCTGTATCTTTTCCGTATTGATGTTCCATACCTTGTGCATTTGGATATAGAATGTATATACATCATGGAGTATATACCTAAGTACGCATGCTATGGTGTGCTTTCTACCACGTGCGTTGATGTGTTGATCAGTGTATTTGCCTGACTGCTCTGTATTCTGTACTTATTAATTTTATCTCCTAATTTATTTTTGATAGAAACTTAGTATGACTTTGTTGCCATGATTGAAAACACAAAATAATCCATGCTTCCTTAGGAAGTCAACTTGCCAATAATCTCCCCCTTTGTCATTTATGGCAACAAAGGAATGTGTCTAAGTTACTCAAAATGACTTCATTCAGAAATGATTGTATATTATAACTTAATGATATATACATATATACTACTCCACATATTCACGTTCTATACTACTCCCCCTTTGACATGAATGAAAAAGGTGTGCAAAAAACTATAAGTCTCCATACTTACTCCATATATACATCAGGGTACACAACTTGAAGAGACTGAATCTCGTTCTACCAGAATGCTTTCATTGCATCAACTGTTTGGAGGTGCGCGCATAATGTATATGTTAACTTCTCCATTTTCACTAAATCCAAGCAAGGACCTTGATCATAAGTTTGTATTGTGTTATCTATCTATTTGATGTTCTCATTTAGGACTGCTAGTGAAGGTGCAAGTGCATTTCTCAACTGACTCTGTCTAACTCTTATTTTGCTAATTTCTAGCTTTGTCTTCTCAATTTTGTCTAGTTGTCCTTGGTAGACATTATTGCATATGTTCATGTCCTATGTGGAATTATCAACATATTTCCTTATGTTGTCCACCATTTCCTCTGCTTCAGCTATCTTTTTAGTGTGCTCGGAGGTGAGCTTCACTCTATCCATGCAGTTTGCTATGACTTTCTTCCATTTTTCTGCTAGCCCTTTCAATATAGACTGTCCAATCTTCAGAGAGTTCAGATCCAAGGTAAAGTTCTTTACCAAGTCATTTAATCTCTCCTTGTATTCATATTCTACAATTTTAGTAGCTGAGTCTACTAAGATGGTGAAGTGTGACTTGAAGTTTGTTAGTACACTATCCACATGTTCAACAATTTGAACTTTTGCAACTTTCTTATCAACAGGAACTAAATCATTCAGAATGTTTACTGATTCAACAAAGCATGGGTTCCTCATCACATGTTTCTCCTTTTCCTTTTCCATAGCAAGGATGCTAATCTTAATGAGGTCTTCTTCTTCCCATGTGTCAAAACTTGTTGAGTCAGGAGTTAACCATGACAACAATGAGGTGGATGGTGACAAAATAGTATTCTGACTTGTGTCTACACATTCAATTTTGATATGTACCTCTTTAACTGGTGACTCATAAAATTGAGTGTCTTTCTCCTTATCCAAATCTATTGGATCAATCAAAGGAACTTCATTCTGTTGTAGAGATGTATCTTCAATGTTCATTGCTTCATCAACCTTATTCATATCATTATTAGAAGCTGTCATAGATATCTTGACATTGTCAAGTATTATAGTATCTTATGTATCTTTAGTTGTTTCAGAATTTATTGTCACTGTGGGTGCAGATTCCTTTGGACCTTTCATGGGTGCAATCTAAATTACTGGAGTTGTATCCTATTTGGGAGGTGCTGTAGTAGCTTTTGTTGTAGGCACCGTTGGTGGATACATGTGTCTGTCCATAAAGACTTGTGCAAATGCCTTTTTGGTCTCCTTACCAACCTGCTCATACTCTTTTTTCATTATTTGTAGAGTTCTTATCTTACTTGGGAGATGAGGCTTTACAAGATCTAGAAAAATAGCCTTTTCATCGTGTCAACAAACAGGGAGAAGAGTATCTAGAGTTTCTTCTCTGATTTTCAAGTCCTCTTTTATAGCTTGTCTTTTCATAATCTCTAATAGGTTCCATAACTTATACGGTATTACTGTCTTAAGTTCAAGAACTGATTTCTTAAACTTGATCATATGAGATATGACCATAGAGTGTATCTCTGTCTTATCAATTTCTTGATATTTTTCATATACTTTGGAAAGTGTATCCAATCTACCTTCATTTATAATCCTATTCTTCAATATGTTTAAGCTTGGTCTGAAACTTACCTTAGGAGGTGCTTGTGTATTCTTTGTAGTGCTCCTTGTGGTTCTTAAAGATGGATGACCTGTGGCAGCTTACTTCCTTCCTCTGGGTTTCTTGCTAGGAATAGAAGGTGGAGATGTATCTAAGTCAATGGTGGTGGCAGGTGCATATGTACTCTCCTCATTTTTCTTCTATTTCTTATTTTGAGATTCATCAGAATTCTCAAACTTAACTTTAGAAATTTTGGCTTCTTTATCCTTATCTAGACCTTCTTGTGTGATACCATGTTCTTTCATAATCCTGGATGTGGTTTTGGATGCTTTCCTTTTATTAATAGAAAGTTTTAGTTCAATGTCCACTTCGTCAGTCTTTTCCCTGTAGGTGCCCTATCTAGGTTCATTAGGGTCTTTAGGTGCTGATAATAAGACCTGCATATATCCTTCTAATACGTGGTCTTCAACTTCATACCCTAGTGGATGAATCCACTTAGTTCTAGGCTCAACAGCCTCCATGGATGTGCAATCTATTTCAACCATAAAGCATATTGTATCCCTGTACTTGTCAACTATCTTCTCAGATAGTCTGACCCTACTCTGCATTTTAACCCTGAATATCTTTATGTCCATATCCATTTTATCTCTTGCATTGCTTTCTACTGTGGCTTTGAGAGATATTTGAGTCATTGTAGGTTTTCCTTTGTCTAGATAGAGGTCTGCAACCTTTCCTACTATGTGGTGATACAAATAGATGTTCATAGTTCCAAACCTGAATGTTTTGCTTCTATCATGTTTGATGATTCTGATATTTTCAATCAATTGATCGCGCAGGATCTCACAAAGGTTGTATGGGGTGTTATCCTTTACTATTCTGATTGCTGCAAGGACTGTTGCTACAGATACACTATTCAACCTACTTGCTTGCTGGAACTTGTAACCAAGTATCATTGTCATGATTTTAATGTCATCCTCCTTGATGGGGTCGACTGTCATTCCGCGCGTATCACTCCTAGACAAACAAACCTGCTCAATCTGCTTCTTAACATCTTTACCAGTGGGAAATACTGGTCCAGTCATTGGAAGTCTAGTCAACTGATGGATTAGGTCTACGGTGATATGGATAGGGACATCACCAATAAAAAATAGATCATCATGAATTCTTCTCAACAGAATCTTCACCCATTCTGGTTCTTCAAACTCATGCACATTCGAATACTCAATAATAGGGTTATCTTGTAGGTGCGCAAACTCATCTTTGAATGTGAAGTCCTTATTTAGCATTGATACCATGTGAGAAGCTATATTATCATCTCCTAGTGATTCCTTCTTGCAGTATATGTATGCGTGGATATCTTCCATGTGAATAATTCCAATCGGGGTTTTAGAGAAAGCTCCTTCCACATCATCCAATATAGACTTGAATGGATTCTTTTTAAATACGAATCTCTTCCTTTATACTACATAAAATACAACTAGGGTCACCATTACTTGGTGGTTGTTTAAGTAGGGCTTACATGAAATTCTGAAATGGTGCGATGGCTAGGGCTTTGTTTCAAACTGATTAACCGTTCGTTCCAACTTTCAAACTGCTATGCCTTCGTGCCTGGATGTCTTAATGCTCCAATGCTCTTCAATTTATTTCTCTTCGAATGTAAATGTGAGAATGATCAAATATAAATTCCTTTTTATACAATCTGTCGCATTTAATACTTGCAACCATACATAGAGATTTTCAAACTTTGATCCCGATGCATTTCAGATAATGCATGAATGCATATAGCTATAATCTGTGCTTTTAACCATCAATCCAAAGGCACATACTCTGATGTGATTACACCAACCGTGCAGGGGTTCTGAGATAGAATAGCTCCCCATAAGACCAAGAAGGTCTATTCAAGCAGAAGTAGAGGGTGTGTCCATTGTGGATGCATCAACTACTTTGTCAACATCTTTGTCCTTCTTTACTTCAACCCAAATTTTAGTTGAATCTTCATTTGCTTTGACAAAATTGACTTCTCCTTCCTTATCCCATAATGAATCTTCTAACTTCTTAGGGCTTTCCTGTCTCTTTGCTCTAGATTTGCAATGATTAGAGATGTGTCCAGCCTTGTTACAAGAGTGACAAATAACTGGAGGCCTGGTATTTTTAGGCGCACTAGTGTGAGTTACCAATCTGCATTATTTTGCTGTGTGTCCATTATAGTTGCATATCTGGCATGTAATGTTCTGAGGACTTCTAACATGTTATTGAGGGTATCTTCTTTGATTTTAATTTCTTTGACTTGTTCTGCAATGTGTAGCCCTGTGACCAAACTTATTACCTGAATAACAGTAACCATTAAAAGGTCTTACCTCTTTACAATCTCTTGCCAAACGTCCATGTTTATTGCATGCAAAACAAGTTCTGTTAACTTGTCTGATTTCCCTTTTTGGTGGTTCTGATATAACCTCTATAGTATCTTCAACTTTCTTAGCTTCTGAAGATGCTTCAAGTGTTTTTTCTTTCTCTTGTGATGATTTGATTTCATCTTGTGTTGTACTGAATCCAAGACCAGTAGTGTTCCCCTTTTTCCTTTGCGCATTGAGCTGGGATTGAATCAAATCAGAACTTGTGTGGAGTTTATCAATCTTATCCTTTGCTTCTATTAATTTAGATTCCAACTTCTTCTTCATGTTTTCCAATTCCAAGACTTTCATGTTTGCCTGCAAAAGTTCATCTTCCAATTGTTTGCTTTCTTTGATCTTGTCTTCAATGGCATTCTGGCTATCTTTAAGCTGTTCCTATAGATCTTCAAGTTTATCCTTTAGAGATTTATTCTCTTCATTAATATTTTTGACCATTTGTCCTAGATAACTTGTAGAACAATCTTTCAGATCTTTTCTTAGCCTTTAATAAGTATTTGAGAGCCATCATTTTTTTATCTTAGTTCTTCATTTTCCTTCTCAGATCTGTCAAGATCTTCAAGAGCTGCTTAAAGATTATTTTTCAAATGTTTTGCTTCAGCTGAGTCCATGATCTTTTCAATTTGTTAAACTTTCTTTAAGAGGACCAGAGCTCTGATACCAATTGTTAGAAACACTGAGAGGTGGGGGGGGGGGGTGAGTCAGTGTTTATCAATTAATTATATTTCAGCCAACTAAACATATATCGAATGTGCATTCAAAGAATCATAACACAAGAACACATAACACATGATATGATTACGGAGAACCTTGATTAGAGGAAAACTCCGGTGGGGATTAGTACCCACAAAAATATTGTACTAGGTATAATGAACCTGTTAAAGTTCCTTTGCCCTGTTAGAAGCAGTCTTTACAAATTGAGTACAATGACCTGGTTAAGGGTCAGACCCTGTTAAGAGTCTTTTACAATAACCCTATTAGGGGTGGTGGACTCACTATCCAAGGCACACTACCCAAATGAAAGAAGGCTACAACCCTCCGAATGTTGATATGCACTATATAAAAAATGAACTCCTATAGTGACACTATTGTCTGATCAGTTCCATGTATGTGTGGATGATCTTACTCCATTAAAGAGCTATATCATGTTCTGAATTCATTATACTTTCCCTCTATAACTTCTTCTTACACAATAATCGACTTCTCTTACACACTGTAACATAACAATACATTACATACTTATATCTTCACAAATGAATAGGCGCGACCCAAAACATAACACTTAGTCAGCCTCTTAACAAAATATACAACGCTTCCGAACAAGTCAGCTCAAGCGTGTTTACAACAACATTAATTAATTCATAAAAAACTTATAACTAAAGGTGCATAACCTTAGCATCACAAAATAATACACGCTGATAAAAATAGTAGTCGACTTCTGTGCTCTATATTCTGGATTGTTTCCTGGACTGCAGTGTACTAATATGTCTATATCTTTTTGTATTGATGTTCCATACCTTGCACATTTGGATATAGCATGTATATACATCATGGAGTATAAACCTAAGCATGCATTCTTTGGTGTGCTTTGTAGCACATGCGTTGATGTGCTAATCACTGTATCTGCCTGACTGCTTTATATTCTGTACTTAATCATTTTATCTCCTAAGTTATCTTTGACAGAAACTTAGTATGACTTTGTTGCCATGATTGACAAAACAAAATAATCCATTCTTCCTCAGGAAGTCAACTTGCAAACATAGTCCCTTATAGGTCATCTTACCAATCCCCTAACCTAGGATAAATCCATAATCCATTCCTAGTGACCCCTAGGTACCTTGTAGATTTAGCAATGCCAATAAGGCTTACATTTAGGATTTGATTACAATAAGATCAATTTATGATCAAAACAATATTACATGACCATGAATATTCTTCTTACATGATTCAATGACCTTTGAAGGACATTTGTCTTCCACTCCTCGCAAGGATCCATCAGTGACCCTGGTGCACTCCATGGCTCCTGCCTTTGACCTTGGTGCTCCTACACCAGCTAGTCATGACCTTTTTTGTGGGTCAAATATTAGGATGGAGGAATCCATTTTCCTAGTGGACTAGAATACCCAACACCTTTGTTTATGTAGTTTGTGTCCAATTTATAAATCATAATAGTCAGCTTTACTGGTAGCAAGAAATTTCTCCCCAATTTTAGCATTCCCCAAAAATTAAGTTTGAAAATATGTAAGTTGCATATATACATCTCCCTTTCTTGACCATTTCAAACTTATATAATATACCAATAAATTAAAAGCATTCCAATTGACCATTCAATCAAAATCTATTTGCAATCAAGGAATTCAAACTTCAAAGATTTAAAAATCATGATGAATCATAATATGTTCCTCCACAATGAAGGCATGCGATGACATCATTCAATAAAAATCAATAATTATTTGAGAATTAAAAATAGGGATTCCATTTCTAAGGTAACATTTGTCAATTCAGGCATTTCAAAATTAAGGTTTTAGCCTCTTTTGTTTATGAAGGTAGGCTCTATTTTCATTACTTATTGATATACTAGAGGTGGGTGTTGGTGTTATTTCTTGTCCAAATTGTGCCTTGTAATTTTCATAGGGTCTCCTGTCATTATTAGTGTCAAGGGATTTGAAATTGAGATTCAAATTGTTTTTATGCCTCTACAAAGTTCCTCAAACCCTCAACCTAATTGAAAATGGTCAAAAGTGACTAAAAAACTAAATTGCATTGGCTGATTCTATTCTTGCGTTACTTTTTCGGTCACTTAAGTCATATTAAGTCATGTGTCCATCTTGAATGGGTTGATTTTTTCCAAAATATTATATCATCCTAACTATTTTGATAATTCCTAAGTCTCGCCATGCAAATTCCCTTTTACATCATCACCTTATGTATCGAGCAACTCAGAAAAGATCTGACGGCGCGCTTAATCACTTATACCCAAGATGCTCAACATCTAAAAAATAAGAAAATAATTTGAGGCAACACATGTCCTTGGTGGGGTAGAGAATGTTAAGAAAGTCCTTTGTTAAAAGGTAAGCAAGTCAGAAAAGATCAAACGACATGCTTAATCGCTTAAAGAAAAGATGCTCGACATCTAGCGGTTAAGTGAATAAGCGGAGGCGACACGTGTCCTTGTTGGGGCTAGATATTCATAAATGCATTCTGTTAAAAGGTGCACAAGTTTGGAAAGATTTAATGACACACTTAATCAGTTAAATAAATGATGCTCGACATCTAGCGGTTAAGCGAATAAGCGGAGGTGACACCTATCTAGGGAAGAATGTGGGTCCAATTATAGACTAGTATAAAATGTGTTAAAGCCTGGAAGGATCTGACGGTTAGCTTAATGTCTTATACCCAAGATGTTCGACATCTAACAAATAAGCCATTAAGCGGTGATGACATCTGGCAGTTGGTGGGCCTAGGAATTCAAAGCTAGCAAAAGTTTAAACTCCAGTTAAGTTGTTTCATATCCGACGGCTCACTTAATCACTTAAAGGGAAAGTGCTCAACATATAATGAGTAAGCAAATAAGTGGAGACGACATATTTCCTTAGTCGACAATATTTTTTGGGAAAATAAGATAGCCGTTAGATGCGAAGAATGATGTCCAGAATCAACGGCTCAAATTCAAAATTGATAAAACAAGTTGCAGAGAGCTGTTAAGCCACAAAATTGAAGCTTGAGGATTAATTGTAGAATGTGTGACAACTCCAGTTGAATTCAATTCAAAAGAATGATTTGATTGAGGCTGTAAAATTGATTAAGCCAACTGCAGCCTCAATAATTCACCAAAACTATTTGAGCAAAGAAGGAATAGCAAAGAAAACCGTCTCCACGCGACTTCTGTGTAGAACGAGTAAGCTTATTGACTCACTAGTATTCCAATTGAGGCAGAATTTGTAGTTTAGAAAGGTTTTAAAGATTTTGTTTTAGAATCCTATTCTAGTATTGATAGAAAACCCTTAGAATGGCCCCTAGAGTTGAAATCTCTGGACAGGTTGATTACCAGAAACAGAATGTCAGGGAAGATTTGTTGCAACAATTACCACTGTCCTCAGGGGATGTCACACAAGCTTAAAAAGTAGTTCCACAACATCCCTGCTTCAAAATTGGGGAAGGATTATATGATTTGGGTAGGTGGGAAAAAGATGCTATTACTAGTTTTGATGCCCTTACTCTATTTAGAATGGCCTCTAGTCAGAGGAATTCCCCTACCACAGACTATAATATTTGGGAACTAGATGTTGGAAAACTGATAGCACCTAGTGTATTCATGGACACTGATTTGTTCACCTTAATAGCGAACACTTATGATAAGGTGGCTAGGGTTGTTAGAGACACCCGAGGAAATATAATATTGACTATATCAGATGATGAAATTAGAAGAATCTTCAAGCTGACTAACCCCTCTCAACATATGGATGATATTGACATCGAATACTTAAAGGAAATATATAATAACCAAAGAGATTATTATAGGGGTGAAGTAGTGAAGGGGTATGCCAACAAAATAGGAAATTTGGTTGTAATAGGGCCAGGAACCCTAGAACCCTTCAAAGTGGATCTTTTCAATGGCAAGGCCAGAAAAATGTATAGTGCTCTGTGCAATGTTTTGGGGATAGATGAAGAGGCGGCCATGCCAATCCATACAATGTTGATGGTTGTTCAAATTCTGCATCCCCACTTGTCAGTAGTGTTTGATTATGCATCTTATATTGCTTAGGAGATGCATGATGGTTTGTCAGGGATCCAAGATGGAAACATACAAAAACCAATGGGTTGGTATTCCCTCATGATGCATATGTTCTTATTTAACAATGCAAACTTCTTTGAAGAAGAAATGGAATTGGAAAAATTCCAAGATGATAAAGAATCACCTATTCAGATGTGGAGTGCATACTTGTCCTGGGATAGGAAGAATGCCAGTTATGTGTATTTTGACAAAGTCTTTGCAACAAGACTCAAGTCACTACTGAGTGACCAGAATGCCAGGGTTCATAATGAGATGATGAGGCTGTTAAGGCCTATGCAGTATGCCTCAGAGTTGAAAATTGCTCACAATTGGGGAGATTTAATCTTGTACCCTTTTGCCACAGTGATTAGGGTTTATGGTTTCAGAGGTACTCCTTATGTACTACCCTACAGAGTCCCACTTAAGATTGGGATAGCAGAAATTATAAGGCAATTAGGTGGGCTACAGGAGGAAGCCCTGATTAGAAAGATGAAGGGAAATTATTTTCCTACCCTCACCAGAGCCCATCACTTTATCATAACAAAAGGGGGGTGGACACAAATTGGTAAATACTTTGAGCCCTATCATTTATCCACTTCTATATCCAGATGTGTAGATAATGAGGATTTTATCATGGGTATGTTCAGGAAGAGGACCAACTATATAATGTTAAAGCATCAATTCTACTATCCAGAGGATATCATCAGGAAAATTTTTGACCTAGATGTTCAAGAAATCAGGAAGGAGAAATGGCTGGCATACAAAAAATCTTTGGACTTTGTTCAGAATTTTGACAAGACCTATGATCCTTTAAAGGATTTTTTCCCATGGTATTACAAAATTGATTTACTAATGAATCTTTTTGAGGGAATAATCCAAAATATAAATGAGAAGAGGCAGAGAGAAGTTGATAGTGATCTAGAAAGGGCTCTTACTATTTTGAAAAAATTTCCACAAAGCAGAATAGTTCCACTAGGGAACTATGTAGTGTATAAGAGAAGAGGATATACCACTGTTGCTCCCAAAGTTGACAAGTCCCTTCAGCACAAGGGAAAGAGGCCAGTAGATACTGATGTACAAGAAGTACCCTCTCCTAAGAGGAAAAGGGTGGAAATAAAAGAACAAGGAGGTGAATTTTATTCTCCTTCCCAATCCCCCATGTAGTATGATGATCCGACCATTGCTGAACAACTGCTCAAAAAGAGGAATGCTGGTGAGGTGGTTGTTACCACTCAAGAGCTACAAGAAGGGATGCCAGAGGCACCTAGACATACATCATCTAACCTCACAGTGGCAGAATTTTCTGGTAAGGAATTAGATCCTTTGACCAAACAAGCCAGTGATGACAATTTTGTCAAAACTAGGGCTTTCATTCAGTTCCTATGGAGATACCATATTAATGAATACAATAATCAGTGCCAAAAGATGATAGAAGCTAAACCCAATTCTTCCAAGGAGGATATAGGGAAAGAAGTTAAGAAAGAATTGATATCAAATTTTGATAAGATTACTCCTGAAGAGGGCAGACAAATGGTCAAAAGGTAAGGAGTTCTCATCTTGCCACAAAGGGATCTAGCTGATGCAGTGGTTTTAGATGCTATAAGAGAACAAGATAAACCAATGAGCACTGCTGGGACATCAATTGGTGCCCATTTTAGTGAGGATCATGCAGCTTTGGCAATTTGGTCACTAAAGAAAAAGGACAAGAGGAGAATAAGAGAAGATGATGAGACTGAAGACATAGGCAGCCTGATTGTGAAGAGGGTTGCAGATACCTCAGGAAATGAAGTAGCTAACCTTGTTGTACAAGTAGCCAATCTAAGCATGAGAGTGTCAAAGAAAGAAAAAGAAGCCTATGCTAGCTTAAATGAAAAATATGAGCTTGTGCTCAAAGCTTATAATGAAGAGAGGGTTAATCTTTGATTAAGGATAACAAAATAGCAGAGTTGGAAGGCAAGAAAAAGATTCAATTGGTGCCCCAAAGGGTAATTACCCAAGACCCAAATTATCCCTCCTCCTCAAGTCCATTTATAACATATCCTCCATCCCCTACACCTCTAAGTCCTACTACTCAGGAAGCCATTGATGCTAAGAGAGCAGAGTTAGAAGCTGAGAAGAACATGCTGATCAATGAAAGGACAAGGCTAGAAGAAGAGGGTAGAAGGGACCTTGAAGATTCCCAGACATACAAAGAGGCTAAGGAATTGGTGAAACAAAGATGTTTAGATCAGATCTTTTCAAATCTCAAAAGGTGTTCCAGTGAAGTCAATCTTTCTAGCCTCTACTCACTGGGAAAAAAGATTGCAAACATCACAAACTGGCATGAGGATGAAAAGAATCAATGGGAGCTAATAGTAAATAACTAGAAAGGGAAGGAATCCCATGTCAAATATTTATATTCCCTCTCAAAAGAGAAAATTAACATTGATATTGTCCTAACCAACACTCATAAGTGTCTCAAATTGATGGTCAATTTAGACACCAAGAAGAACATGGTCATGAAAAGGATCACAACTCTGAGAGGAGAATTTTCCAAGGTTAGATATGATATGTATCCTAGTGTGTTCAAAGAAGATGGGAACATAAAGAATGAATCCCTATGGTTGAGGCAGTTAAATGAAGCACTGACTAGCAGGACAAAAGGTATTGTTACATTGGCAAACACTGGCTTGTTTGTGCTAACTATTGACATTTTGAGCAAAGCCAAGACATTTTTTAAATCTTGGGAAGAAAAAATTGAGAAGGCTAACGGTGACTGGGAGGAATTCAATAGCCAAAAAGATTAAGTTCTCAATCTCGAGTGGCCGAGTGATGAGGTGTTCACTACATGGGTCAACAAATATGGTATAGTTACCCCAATGGCATGAAAAAATAAATATGAAGGGGACAGCTAGCACCAAGGAGGTTGAGTGAATGGAGAAAATCAGATACTGGGGCCTCTGCACCAACAAGAGAACAAAATCCAAATGACAAAGACCCAACTAACTCGGAGCAACTTCAAGCATTTAGGCGGTCACTAGACAAAAGATTACATGGCTCATAGCAAAGATTTGTTATCTCATCAGCTAGAAGTTTTGTCTCTTCTTAAAACTGTATTTTTGTCCTTTAGCCCAGTCATTCATGCTTGTTGCATCCTTACTTTCCAAAAGGATTCCAAGATGACTGTGGCTACCTATAAGTATCAAGTTGTAATATTGTAATGAGGATGGAAGATTACTAAATGGTGTCTTACTGTTGGTTTTGAGTCTTCTAAATGTATTGATACTGAGTTTATATTAATAAAATACAATGGAATCTCCATTTTGATGTCAATGATGTCTTCTTGCATTTTCTATTAATTCTTGTATGTTCAATTTGTAAGGCACTTTGAGTATACTAGTTATAAGATAGTCATGTTGTTGTCTATGAGTTACTTTCAAGGAGAGTTTTAAAGCTTGCAGATAATTGTAGAGGGTTAGGGTTTGTGCAAGGATTTGATACAGGGGTGTGAGGATGAGAGGATAGTTTGTAAGGCATTCTATCTGGGGTTCATTTGTGTTTCTATTAATTATCCTTAATATGTGTATGCTCTGTTATGACTCTATTACCCATGATTAGGCACTGGTCAATATGCTGACAAGTGGTTGTTATCATCAATTCAAATATTAAAATCTTTACTTTCTGTTATCAAGAACATATATGTGTAGTTGATTGTATTGAGGAATATAATTCATCTTAGTGATTCCTTGAAGAGTGAATCAATAGGTTAGCCTTCCTAGGCCAAAATGGCATAAAAAAAGAAGGATTACAAATCCTTAATCCATTGTTAAAAACTACTGAAAGAAAATATTATGTTAAAGGTGAACCCACCTGGGTATGTGGAATCCAAAGTGTAGAAGGATCTTGCATCCTTGTTAATTAGCCTTTTCCCTATGAGAATCCAACTTGGGTATAGGAGAGTCTGGCATTTATTGCCATTGTAATTGACTCCACAAGAAAAAGATCTAACAGTGGGAACACCAACATGGATTTTAATTAGGTAAGCACCAACATCGATATTACAACTTCCTCTAATATTACTGCAATGAATCAACTTCTCAATGTACTGCAAGTGCTTCTCAAAAATTTTCAATAATGAATTCAAGTATAGATATAAACTAGACAATAATGCCTTTTACATCACTGATAACAATAACTCTTTATAGAGTATTACACTACCATAGATAAAAATTTTTAATCCACACTCCATTCTAAATTTCTTCAACATAGCATAAATAGTGTGCATGGTTTATGAACTAAAAACAAACTTTCATCACATGTATAACTGTTATAAAATCTATCTTAACAAATAACATTATGAATAATTATGTGTTTGCATATATTTAATGCCATCAAATAACATATGATTCACTTCTTTTATGATCTCTTCCTTTTGAAGTACACATGCAAGCACAAACTGAAATGAATAAACACATGCCCATGCCTATACAGAAAACTCACATAGCATGTAGAAATTGACATATGCATACAATTATCAATTATGTATACATAATCAACAAGTATGTCTAGTCTATGTGATATTTAATGATACTCCCTTAATAATACTTAATTTTATTGT
>MU223146.1:28566-39596 GCA_018584345.1 Thuja plicata
TTTAACCACCAATCAATACACCTCAGATTATTAAGTCCCTACAAGATGCATGCCATGAAATACTTATAATAATTAACTGTCTGTCGGTTTACCTTGTTTGTCCTTATTCTCCTTGATAACCGATAAGTAGTAAAACTATTTATCGATACTCAGTAAATATGCAGAGTATACCAATCAATCCGGAAATGTATATGTGAAATGTAAAACAATAAAGTAATAAACCATACACACATAACACATGGATTTTAACATGGAAACCTTGTTAAGGGAAAAACCAATAGGACTGGTACCCCAAATTTTCACTCTTCTGAAGTGAGCCATGTTAGGAGCTAACCCTGTTAAAGGTTACAAACACACTATTAAGTGTGACCTTGTAAGAGGATTTTATACATAGAGGTTATCACTTAGTATCTGGCATCTATTTTTCTACCATCCTTGAATCAGCCTCCTTCTTAGACTGTCAATAGGCTTTAGGAAAATCTTGCTACCATCCTTGAATCAACCTTCTTCTTAGGTTGTCAATAGGATTTATGAAAATTCAATGCTACTTTCATGAATCAACCTTTTTGGCAATCTATTAGGATATACCTCAATTATAGAAGACGGTTAAGTCCTGCTTTGTTAAGAGACTTGATACTTCAATGGTCAAACTGAAACATTATGACCTATCTCTAATGCAACTTGAATTGCAGATTTTTAGATCTATTTAAGTACAATACCTCTCTGATCAATGTATCAATTCAATTCTTTGTGCTCCACACTTTCTGCTCTGTGATGCTGTGCTTCACTGTTCGTCGGTGTCTGCAGAATTATTTAGCTCTCCTTTAGCTTGATTGATCAAGACTGTATGAAGTTATCCTTCACCAGTTTCTCTTCAGCATCCTCTTTCTATTCACTCCCCTTCTGTTTATTTGATTTCTTGTGATTATGGAAATTAATTATGCTTGTCTCTTATATAGATATGATGTTCCTTACATCTTGATTCTTGATTCTTGGCGTGAAAAACAATCTAGCCAATCTGATTTATGACTTTAACTCCTGATTTATCTCATAGTTATCTTCTTGCCAACTGTAAAAATATTCTTTAAATCAATTACTTAAGTCTGGGCAAATAAAACAAATAAAACAACTAGTTAAGTCTATCCTTAAGCTCTGCCAGCTAGATATTTTGTCATTTTCTGAACTCTTTGTTCTGTCGGTCAACTCTGTAGTTAGTCATTGGTGACAATTGCCAGTTCCGTTGGTGCAAATCTAGTTAGCTTCGGGATCTTTGTCTATTGGGCATCATAGGATTTTTATTCATTGGGAAACACTATCATCTACTCGTCGGGCATCACTGTGACTTTTTCTTTTCCTTTACCGATGGTGTGTACTCCATCGGTGTTGTCTATCACTTAGTGAATACTTGACTTTTATGCATTGCTGAAAGCATAATCTCTGTTCCATTGATTCTTTGAAGTCTTTGGGATTATGTACATGACCGTACAGATGATATCAAGTTGACATCAATGAAAATACAAACCATTAACTGATTTAATGTCTTGCATCATCTTCAACTTAATATTATCAAACATTCAATCAGTTACATGTCATCATATTGGACATACCCCCATATAAAGACAAGTCAACACTATTGATTGAAATGATAGAATAAATCAATTTGGGAACACCAAATAATCCTAAAATCATACATTTTGCATCTTCACTATCAAAAGAAGAAAAATATGAATTCATAAAATTATTCCTAGAAAGATAGATCAACTTTTCCTGGTCCTATGTGGATATGCCTGTCCTAGATCTATAATTAGTCCTTTATCACTTGCCACTGAAACCAGGTGCGAAACTAGTGAAGCAGAAATTGAGAAAGATGCATCCTTAAATAGCTCTCCTAGTAAAAGTGGAATTGAAAAAGTTACTGGATGCTAATTTCATTAGACTAATTGATTATGAAAATTGGATTTATAATTTGGTCCCTGTTAGAAAACACACTAGGTTCATAAGAATATGCACATATTTTCATGACTTGAATAAAGCATGCCCTAAAGATGACTTCCCACTACCAAATATTTACATCATAGTATAAATGACAGCTAGATATGAGATGCTATCACTAAAGGATGGCATCTCTATTTATAATCTAATAAGAATTTCTCCTGGACATCAACCCAAAAAAACTTTCACATGTTCTTGGGGAAAATACTATTGGAATGTGATGCCTTTGGTCTCAAGAATGCCAGACAAACTTATCAGAGAGAAATGACTACTATCTTCCATGATTTCATGTATATACTGATGAAATACTATGCTCATGATATACTATGAAAATATCCTACAAGAAAAGATCACTTGAGCATTATAAGTAAAATATTTGAGAGAATGGAAGGTTAGCAGCTCCGCTTGATTCTAAAGAAGTGTCTTTTTAGAGTTGTTTCTGGAAAACCCATAGGCTATATTATTTTTCATCAAGGCATTGAATTAGACCCTAACAAAGTGAAAGAAATATTATAAATGCCTCCTCTAACTACTTGGAATAAACAAAGAAGTTTATAGGGAAAATTACTGCCTATTTGAAGATTCTTTGCACAACTTGTCAACAAGTGTCAGTCTTTCCAATATTTTCTACATAAAGGTGTGACTTTTAAATAGAATGAGCAATGTGATAATTATTTTCATCAATTGAAGTACTATCTTCTTAATCCACCAATCTTGATGCCTCCTATTCTAGGAGAGCCATTTATTTTGTCTATTTCTACTACTGAAACTACATTGGGAGCCCTTCTCACACAACATGATGAACACGGAAGAGAAAGAGCTATTTAGTACATAAGTAGAACACTTGTGGGGTATGATCTAAATTATGCACTCATTGAAAGATAATGCCTTTATGTGGTTTTTACAACACAAAGATTAAGACATTACATGCTTCATCAAAAAATATGCTCGTATCAGAGATTGACCTACTAAACCATCTTCTAAGAAAAGAAACTCTCAAAGGATGTCTTGCCAAATGGGTAATGATCATGAGTGAATTTGATATTGAATATGTAGTCTATAAAGAAATCAAAGGCCATGTAATAGTTGATCAACTTTTAGAAGAACCAGTCTAGGATGATCATCCTCTTCTCTTAAATTTTCCATATGAATCAATCTTCACCTTTGGAATATCTAATGAATGGAAGCTATATTTGGATGGATCACACACTAGAAATGGATCAAGAGATGATTTTATTTTTGTAACTCCAAAAGGTGATTTCATACCTAAATCATAGAGAATAACATTCAAATGTACCAACAAAATTGCTAACTATGAGACTCTAATCACTGGACTCAAGCTATCACTTCAAAGGAAAATTCAGCATCTCAAAGTGTATGGTGACTCCCAAATATTCATCCCCAAGTTAATGATGACTATGAAACAAAATATGAGAAATTGATATCCTTAAAGCAGTTGTCAAACTTCCTAAAGTCTATATTTGTTACAATAAAGTTTCAACAACCTCCCAAGGTATATAGCAAGAAAGAAGATTCTATGGAAACTACTGTCTCCATGATTGACATGCCACATAATGAACAAAACTATGAATTTCTAGTGGAGCAGTTATTGATCCATGCATTTGATATTCTGCAATTTGAGATTGTGTGTGAAATTGTTGGTCCCAATTCCCTTTGGTACCAAGAGATTTACAACTATCTGCATGCCCAAATGTTACCTTCTGACCTATCCAATAAAAAACATTGAGCCCTTATCTAAAAATATGCTAGATATTTCATCGTCGATGATACCCTTTACAAGAGATCCTTTGAACAAACCCTCCTTAGATGCCTCGATTCATGAGAAGATGAAATTTCTTTATGTGAGGTCCACGATGGTATATGAGGAGGTCATTTCAATGGTTTAAGTCTCACAAAAAGGATGGTAAGAGATGGATACTATTGGCCCACTATGGAGAAATATGCACACAAGCTTGCAAAAAACTGTTACAAATGTCAGATACATGGTAATTTAATTTATGCTTTGGCACAAGATCTTCAGCTAGTTATTTCTCCATGGCCTTTTTCTCAATGAAATTTGACCTTATAAGGAAGATTACTTATCTTTCTTCTAATGGCCATAAGTATATCATAACTACTACTGAATATTTCACCAAATGGGTTGAGGCCATCCCTATGACTTATATCACTGGCAAATAGATTTCCAAATTTATTTTGAATTATATCATATGCCTATATGGAGTCCCTTTGGCTATCATATTTGATCATGGTAGACCTTTCCAGAATAAATATGTTACAACTCTTTGTGAGAAATTTAATATTCACCATGGATTTTCTAGTATCTACTATCCACAAGGCAATGGACAAGATGAGGCATCAAATAAAACAATAGTCAAGATACTCCAAAAGATTGTCAATGACGATGGCTGAGACTATCACCTACAATTGAATCTATCTCTTTGGGCCTACAGAACTATCATTCATACCCCTACTAGTACCACACCATACTCTCTAGTCTATGGTGATGAGGCCATTCTACCACTTGAGGTTGAAATCCCATCACGGAGAGTATAATTGCAACATATTTTAGATGATGAACATTAGAGAGTGTCCCAAGTCCATAAAGTTGAACTGATAGATGAGCGGAGACAAGCCACCCTGGTCCTTTTACAAGCATATCAAAAATGTCTCAAAAGGATTTATAACAAGAAAGTCAGAGGTCATCATTTTGAGATTGGAGATTTGATTTTGAAAACAAATTACAAGACCCAACAACAACAAGAAAAGCCTGGCAAATTTGAACCAAATTGGGAAGGACCCTATATAGTCACCGCAACATATGGGCCTGGATTCTATCATCTTGCAAAAATGGAGGGAGAACCATTGTCAGAAGAGTGAACATCACGCATATCCAAAAGTATCCCTGAAAAATACAATTTTTTTGTAAAAAGTCAAGAAAGACAAAAAATGAAAAATAAAAATTGTTGCCTTGATGAAAACCTAGTAAATAGGCATCTTGGCATGCAAAAATATAAATAAATAGAAAAATTCCGTCCAAAAGTGAAAAATTGGCAAACAAGCACTTTGAGCAAGTACCATGGTGAAAACCTGGAAAATAGGAGGCATGCATAGTAAGTTGTTGCTCCAATGTCTGTCATGATTCCACTTGATATTTACTTGTCCTTTCCTAATCACATCATTCACCTTGAATCAACCCTAGTGCCCCTTTATGGCCTGTAACTGGTTGATGTTCTTTGTCCTTTCTTTGCGTACCTAGTCTGTACATATCTTTTCTTTGTCTCTGTGTATAGTTTGTATTTTGTCAGGGGGAAATTTCCTTGCATTGCTTGAATTTAAATTTGAACTGGGGGCAATTCCCTGAACATGGTTAATCAATGAAGTTACTCGCCTTGTCAGATTGGAGATAACAATGTGTAAATATTAAAATGTCTTGAAAAAATCCTAAGAATCATTAAATCGCCTAAAAAAAATATTAAAAATTATATAATGTCCTGATTTTTTTTAAAATCATATAATGTTTTGAAAAAATCCCTAAAAATGGAATATGATCTTGAAAATTGACCTTAAAAATACATATGATGTTGAGAAAAATCTCTCTAAAGAATAAAAAGTCTAGAAAGAATCCCTAAAAATTCTAAAAAGTCCTCAAAAAAGTTCATCACAAAACAATTCAAATATCCTTAAAAACCCTAAAAATTGAAAAACTGTCTCTTCAAAATTTGCAATCAATTTGTACACATTAATCTTTCTTTTGTGGCATGACCAACATGCATGCATACATCAATTGAAGAATCATAACAATGTGCTTAACGAAATCATGCTTTAACAAACACAAACCAAAGCATTTGATTCAACACTCAATCTGGTTGGAGTTGTTCGATTTTTTGATCTTCAATATCAATCCCTCAACCTATCCAACCTTTCAATCAGTCAATCAGTATCAACTTATCAAATAAAGCACCAAAAAATGCTAGTAACAATAAGTTTAGAATGGCTATTGTCTCAAATTGTTTCGTTGAGTGTTTTATCTTTTACTGATTTTCTTTTCAATCATGTTATTATGCTACTCGATGATATTATTGAATTATGAGAGTGATTGGGATGGTTCATGATTGATTTTGTTTTGTCTTCTTTCTATTGGATGTTATGATGAAATTCAAGGGCATTTCATCCATATGCTTTAGGATGGTCAAGATCATTCTTTGTCTGCATCATGTTTTTTTACACAAAAGGATTGCTTTATCGCTCTAGCTCTCTATGAAATTATGCATTTCAAATTTTTCCTTATAAAAAATAAAGCTCTTATGACATAAATGCACTTACAAAATCAAGTTTCACCTCTTACTACCACTTCTTCACCTAATTTCTACTTTTTGCGAGCACTTCTTTATTCATTCCTCACAGTCACCTTGGTCTAGTGCTCTAGTACACCAAAAACATGTGCACCATGCATTCATGCATTTATAAAGCAAAAAATCCAAAAACATTTGTGCATTTTGCATTCATACAGTTCTAAAGCTGACAAAATACAAAAAAATGCTAAATATACTGCATTTCAATATCTATACATCTTCATATAGCAAGAAAATAAAAGCATGCACATAAGCAACCATCATGTATATAAGAAAAATAATAAAATCTAGTTGCATATCATATATATCTAAAAATGTATCAGAGTATAAAATCTAAGGTATCTATATACACTAAGGCTCGTAGGCTCAATATGATCTATCAAGTATGTCTATAAAAAATGTCCCTCTGTTAGTAATAACTGAGAGGGGGGATGAATCAGTGGCCTCAAAAACTTATCCATAATCTAACCACCAATAAAATAACCCTCAGATTATTATGTCCCTACAAGATGCATGCCATGAAATACTTATAATGATTAACTGTCTATCGGTTCTCCTTGTCTGTCCTTATTCTCCTTGATTACCGATAAGCAGTATAACTATTTACCGAAATACAATAAATATGCAGAGTATACTAATAAATCCAGAAATGCATATGTGAAATGTAAAATAGTAAAGTAATAAACCATACACACATAACACATGTATTTTTAACGTGGAAACCCTGTTAGGGGAAAAAACCACTGGGACTGGTACCCCAAATTTTCACTCTTCTGAAGTGAACCCTATTAAGAGCCAACCCTGTTAAAGGTTACAAACACACTGTTAGGTGTGACATTGTTAGAGTATTTTACACATATAGGTTGTCACTTAGTATCGGGCATCTAATGCTGCCATCCTTGAATCAGCCTCTCTCTTAGACCGTCAATAGGCATTGGGCATATCCAATGCTACTTTCATGAATCAACCTTTTTGGCACTCATTGGGATGTACCTCAATATATAGAAGACTGTTAAGTCCTGCTCTATTAAGAGACTTGATGCTTCAATGATTAAACTAAAAAAAATCACTTGTTTCTAATGCAACTTGAATTGCAGATTTTTAGATCTATTTAAGTACATTACCTCTTTGATCAATGTATCAATTCAATTCTTTTGTGCTCCATACTTTCTGCTTTGTGATGTTGTTCTCACTGTTTGTTAGTGTCTGCAGAATTCCTTAGCTCTCCTTTAGATTGATTGATCAGTACTACATGAAGTTTTCCTTCATCACTTTCTCTTTAGCATCCTCTTTCTATTCACTCCCCTTAATCCCTTTTCCGTGAATGTGATGTGTTGAGGAAATTAATTACGCTTGTCCCTTATATAGACATAATATTCATTGATTCTTGATTCTTGATTCTTGATTCTTGGCATAAAAAAAAATTCAGCCAATCTAATTTAAAGCATAACTCCTGATTTATCTTGTAATTATATTTATGCCAACTATAAAATTATTCTTTAAATCAATCACTTAACTCTGGTCGAATAAAACAAAGAAAACAACCAGTTAAGTCTATCTTTAGCTCTTGCCAGCTAGATATTTTTTCATTTTCTGAACTCTCTGTTCTGTCGGTTAACTCTTTAGTTAGTCATCAGTATCAACTATCAATTCCATCGGTGTGACTCTAGTTAGCTTTGGGATCTATATCCGTTGGGCAACCTGTGGTTTGCTTCGTTAGGCAAAACTATTTTCTGCTCGTCGGGTATCACTGTGACTTTTCTTCTTTACCTTTATCAATGGTGTGCACTCTATCGGTGTTATCTGTCACTTAGTGAATACTTAAATTTTATGCATTGCTTGATATCATAACCTTTGTTCCATTGATTCTCTGAAGTCTTTGGCATTTTATATATGCACATACAGATGATATCAAGTTGACATCAATGACAATACAAACCATTAACTGATTTAATTCCTTGCATTATCTTAACTTAACATTATTGAACATTTAATTAGTTACATGTCATCAATCTCTCCCTTTGGCATTGATGGCAACATACTATATTATCACACTATACTATTTCTAATACAATTGTTGAGATTCATCAAACTACCAATAGTTTGTTTTGATAACCGATAAAAATATCTGACCATCGATAAGCTCTGTTTTAGCTTAAATTTGATTCTTGTAGCTTTCTGTTTACTGATGTTGAATCTTCTTCTTGTGTTGATTTCTCTCTTTTGTGATGTCTTTTTTCTTGTCAGCAACTCTTCTTTTGTATTAACTCCTTTATACAAATTATCTCCCTATGGATATGATCTCTCCCTGTTGGAGTAATCTGATAATAGATAATCTTTCTTCTTTTTCTGAAGATTGTTATAATATCGATACTTTCTCTCCCTTTGAAAACAATGCCAAGCAAATATCTTATAGATATCTGACATTAATTTCAAGTGATCTTTCCTCTTCCATCCATAATATATTCCTTGAATTTCCCTTATCCATTAGCAATAGAACAATATGCTTTGGTGCTCAGTTCTGATATATATACTTGTTGTATATAGATGTAGCTTTGAAGTTCTTCTCTTTGCCTGCATCAACATGAATGATATTTTGATAATAAGTAGGTTGATGTAGCCTTCATTCTTTTACTGACTGGTAGACAAGGGTTTGACCCCTAGTCTCTTTCTCAGGTACTCAAATGTATCTTTGGGCAATGGCTTGGTGAAGATATCATCCAATTATTCTTTTGATTGCACATACTCAAGTATCACCTCTTTTTCTTGAACTTGTTCTCTCAAGTAATGATACTTGATGGCAATGTGTTTAGTCTTTGCATGCATGACTAGATTCTTGGAAATGTTTATTGCACTGGTGTTATCACAATAGATAGTCACTGGTTCTAAGATCTTCATATGCATACCTTCCAGCAACTATTTGATCCATGCAATATTTGAGCAATTTGTAGCAGCAACAACATATTCTACTTCTATAGAAGACTGTGAGATGCATCCTTGCTTCTTGCTAATCTATGTGACAAGTCTGTCACCCATAAAGAATGCTCCTCTAGTTGTGCTCTTCCGGTCATCAAGATTTTCAGCCCAATCAGCATCGGTAAACACCTTTAGTTCAAATTTTCCTTCTCTTATATACCATAAGCCAAATTCCTCAGTATTCTTCAGATATCTTAGGATTCGTTTCACAGTAGTCAAATGTGATTCCCTGGGGTTAGTAGAAAATCTAGCAACAATTCCCACTACATGTGTTATATTTGGTCTAGTGTGTACAACATACATGAGTTTTCCAATCATTGATCTGTACAAAGTCTGATTTACCTTTGTTTTCTTGTCTTCTTTTTTCAACTTACATCCAGTAGCCATCAGTGTTCCAACTGGTTTGGATTCTTCCATTTTGAATATTTTCAAGACCTCTTTAATGTACTTGGACTGTGTAATGAAAATACCTTCTCCTTGTTGAATGATCTGTAGACCAAGAAAGAACTTGATCTCACCAAACATAGACATCTCAAACTCTATGCTCATTTCATTAGTAAATGATTTGCATAACATATTATTGCCTCCAAATATGATGTCATCAACAAATATTTCAGCAATCAAAGTGTTAGCATCAGTATCTTCCTTCAAATAAAGATTACTATTTTCACTAGTCCTTACAAATCCAATACTTATTAGATAGGAATGAAGTCTTTCATATCAGGCTCTTGGAGCTTGTTTCAATCCATACAAGGCTTTGTGAAGTCTACATACCATTTCCTTCTTGTCTGGATCAACAAACCCTTCTGGTTGTTCAATGTATACCTCTTCTTCAAGTAATCCATTTAGGAATGTTGACTTGACATCCATTTGATATACTTTGAATCCTTTATATGCAGCATAAGCAAGTAGTATTCTTACTCCTTATATCCTAGCAATGGGTGCAAAGGTCTCTTCATAGTCTATACCTTCCTGTTGTGCATACCCTTTGCATACTAGTCTTTCTTTGTTCCTTGTGACTTTTCCATTCTCATTCAACTTATTCCTGAATATCCATTTTGTACCAATGACATTCTTGTCATCTAATCTTGGCACAAGTGACCATGTTTTGTTCTTCTCAATCTGCTCAATCTCATCATTCATAGCACTTATCCATTCCTCATTATCTAGTGCAACATTGATAGATTTTGGCTCAAAATCACAAATTCAACAATTTGAGTTTAAAGACTTACTTCTTGTTCTTGTACCAACTTTCTTATCTCATATGATCTGGACCTCTGTATGGTTCCTTCTTACATATCTTGCAAGTACAGGTACAGTTATTTGTCTATCAGCTTGATCATTGTTTTGACCTTCATTATGTTCTTCATTACCTTGCACATTGTCTTGATCATTATCCTGATCGTCGATATTTGCAGCCTAATGCTTGGGAGCAATGATTTATAGCTCAGGGGATCTCCATTATTGGTGGGGTAGAGTGTCAGGTTATTTATTGTAAGTGAACTTATTGTAGTCCTCTAGTTCTTTAGTGCTTTCCTGTTCATTCTTCTCTGCACATTCACCTATCTTTACATTTTCACTTTCAATAATTTTGTTAGAGGCTTTGTTTAGACATTTGTAAGCCTTTCTCTTGGTAGAATACCCTAGAAAAATTCCTTCATCACTCTTGGAGTCAAGTTTTCCATTTCT
>MU223146.1:49292-68006 GCA_018584345.1 Thuja plicata
AATTTTAAAGATCTGATTCCCCCCCCCCCCCCTTAGTATCTTGCTTTCCCATTATTGTATTTCCAACAATTGGTATCAGAGCTAGAGTTCTCTAAAAGGTTATAATCAGCTTGAGAATTCAAATCTTGAAATGGAGATCTACAAGATGGGTAAAGTCATTGAGAATTAAAAGATTGATGTTCAGCTAGCACTCCAACAGCTTGAGTCTGCAAGACAAGAATTAAAGAAGTCATTGGCTGCAAGGAAAGATTTGGCCAAACAGATGAATGACACTCATTATCAGGAAGAGGACACCACAACTCTATTTCAGAATGGAGATTCTACTGAGAGCGATGCAGCAATAGTAGATCTACTAGAAAAGAACAATACACTATGTGAAGAAGTAAAAAATTTGAAGAAAGAACAAGAAGCCCAATCAATAAGAATGTGTGAAGTTTTTGAACAGAAAAAGAAAGCCGAAGATGACAAGGCTATGGTAGAAGAAGACAAGAGAATGTTGACTACCAGACTTGATGAAAGAACACATGATGTGCAAACAATGACAGTCAATCAAGTGGACATGGAAAATAAACTACTACTTGTAAATCAGAAGATCAGCAGGAAAGACTTGGAGATTGTTAATCTTAGATCTGAGAACAGTCAATTGAAAGATGAATTGAGATCTAAGAAAGAAATCAATAATAGAGTGAATGATCCAAGTACATCTATGAGATACTTTGAACAATTGGTGGAAGCATCAAGAAGACCTAAAGATTCTTCTGGATTAGGTCACTCTGGACAACATACAACCACCAAAGATGGAGAATCATCCAAGACAACTGAAAGAAAGAATGCAAAGCCGAGAAACAAGAAACCTATTTTTCACCACTGTGGAAAACTAGGTCATACAGCAAACATTTGCCGAGGAAAGAATGGTAAGTCCAATCCTAACACTAACTTTAATGGTTATTGCTTTAACTATAATAAGTTTGGACATCAAGCATGTGAATGTAAGGCAAATACAAGCAAAACCCCTAGACTCAATGGTAATTTCTATAATTGTCACAAATTTGGTCATAGAGCACAAGATTGTAGATCTAAAGGTAAACATCAATGGACATCAAAGGTACAAGAGAAATCACCAAGAAAAGACAATCATTACAATTGAGATTATAATACATAGCATAGTTGTCATTACTGTGGTGAGTACGGACATGTTCCAGAAAATCACATAAGGACACATTTCAGAAGTAAGTCCAAAACTTGGATGAATGGAAGCCTAGTTTGTCATAGTTGTCTGAAAATTGGACATACAAGGAAAGATTGCAAGACTAGAGTACCAGCTCTGACAGTCAAGAAAATTAGGGATCAGATGAACAAGACATGGGTTAAGAAGTCTAAACCATGCAGCAGTGAAGCTAATGAAGCTGAGGTCACCCAATCCAATGGATCAGGTGATCACATCATCTCCAACTAAGAGAAAGAGGTATGTAAGGAACTGTATTTAAAACTCTTATCTTACATTAGTTCCTAACATAAAATGTACAAAAGTCCATATTTGCATAGGTTAAGATGCACCAAGACATACTTTTGAATACAAATGCCGAGATAAGTCAATTGTACTATAAGTGCTGAGTACTATTCATGGACACTAAAGCTGAGTTCTTTTAGTGAAGTGTCGAGTTTTGTTGGCCAAGTGTAATAAGCCGAGTGGGATGCAAGTTGTGTTAACGCCAAGAACAGCTGGCTTGCACTAACTCAAATGGGAAAAACATTTAATGCTCACCTACTTTTACCCTTTGAAGCATATAAGGGATGAACAGTCGAAATTTAGTTTTTACCTTGCGATTTTTACTATTTATGGAGCGAAGTGAAGTGATTTGCAGAATTGATCCTAACGGAGCTAGGAACAAATATTTCATTGGTGTGCCAACAGAAATCTTGAAGTGAACAGTGAATAGAGAACAGTGTGAAGCATCACCTACCGAGGTATTATGTTTTCCATCTCTCAAACCCTAAATTTCAGAATTATGTCTGCAAGTTCTTCCGCACCAGCCAAGAGTATGGAAGCAGAACAAGAACAAATTCAGTTGGTTAGGACTGATGAATGTGAACCTCTCAACTTTCGAGCTGTTCTGGAAAGTGCAATTCAAAGCGATTTAATGGGAGCCCTCTCATCCATTCCTCCCAAGGTACTTATGATTCATGATGTTAGATCATGTTATATGGTTAAAATTGGAGAAGTAGGAGACAATGAATTGAGGAAATCCTACAGTAAACTATGTGTTAATGGAGCTCTGAAGGAAGAATTCAAACACTTAGCCGAAAAAGGGTTAATTTGTGCCCTAGATTTTCCCCAAGGTTTTAAAGATGAATGGATCAAAGTTATCCTTAGCAGAGTTCATGACATGAGCATGTGGCTAGACAATGGACCAGTCAAGATCACCAAGAGTATGATTCATCAAGTGACTGGATATCCTATAGTGAATGGGAAGCAAACCATGAGGGATAATAGCAAAGAGGAAATTAAATTGAACACTAGAGCAGTATGGAATAACAGAGGTATGACTATCTCTATGATTACTGATTTAGAACTTGATTTTTGAGTAAGGGTAATTGCACACAAGTTCTATCAGTCCAGCAAACTAGATAGTGTTCCCTGTATAATAGTTGATCAGGCATGGAAAATTGTGAAGAAGAATCACACATATGATCTTGCCAAGCTACAACAGACATAGTTAGTTGAGAACCTTGCATCAATCCGAAAGGCTAAGAGCTCGTCATGTAAGTTTGGTTCTTTACTAGTTTGTATATTCTTCTACATTCAGAATACATTTCCTACTGTAGGAAATATTGTGTGGAAAAAGGATAGGCCCATAACAGTTTAGATCAATGAATGTATAAAGAAACTAGGGAGCAATTTCAATAGCATTATGGGTAGCTACTTTTTTGAATTCAAGAAGAGAATGAGATTAAGGACTAGGATTCCTAAGTCACTAGTGGAGAAACACTATGAGGAAATATGTTTTCTAGTTGACACAGATAACACTTGTATCAAGGCAATAACTCCTAGAATAACATGTTTAGAGCCATTTCCATATGAGATTAATGTTGATGAAGCATTAGCCACCATCATTGCACTCTTAGCCAAGGCAATTGACATCACTACAGAGAGATTTGGAAACTATGATGAAGCTAAGGCTAAGATCTCTAGAAGTTTGAATGAAGGAACTATGGAGAGGAAAAGAAAGAAGATAGTGAAAAATCTAAAGAAAATGGTTTTCTTGGGTAGTGATGAAGAACCTAAGGATGCACCTCTAGGACTGTCCAATGGACAAGGTGAGGATATTTCAACTGAGGAGGAAGTTAGTGCATCAAAAGAAATTACACAGAAGGCTAAGGGCAAGAAGCCATCAATTGTTATTGTAACCAAGCCTAGTCGAGAAAAACCCAAGGTTACACCTCCTACAGCTAATTGTCCAAGGACAAGAGCATCTACTATCACTTCCCCAGTAGAAGAGAAAACAAAAGTGTATGGTAAGAGAAAAGTGCTGAAAGTACTTCTGGTAAGGAAGCAAAGGTTGCTTCTAAGGCTATGCTGAGTGCGCCAGCAAAGAGACCAAGAAGGAAATTAAATCTGCCAGCAGATAGTGATGAGGAGATGACAGAAATAGATATGCCCAGCAACATACCTACAACTTAGTTCAAGAAACCAGCAAGCATTGATGAGGTATGTGATACATTAAGGAACTCAGCAGGGTTAGCAATTTTCAAGTTCATAAAATATGACAAGTTGAAAATAGCAGATAGGCACAAAGTTCAGGAAGCTCTCTTGGACATGATGAGCACTTTTAAATTGACTCCTATAGAGATAGGAAATCATGTGCCTGATGAACTATATGACCTTTTGTCAAGAAAATGGGAATTTGCACTTTCCATTGAGAGACAGATCTGAGAAGGAACTTTAGCCCAAATAATTCCAGACTTAACCGCAAAATAGAGAGACAAATTCATTGAGGAGTACAAGAATAGGTTTGTACCAAAACTTAGAGGATATGCTATTTTGAAGAATGACATTGAAGGTGTCGTGTAGAAAAGCATAAGGATTTGGAAAGAGATTTTTGGATTGCTCATTCCAAAAGATAAGAAATCTGGTGAAGGGCCATTCGAGCCCAAGGAACAAGAAGTTTAAGAAAAGACTACCCCTGAACCTTAGATAGTCAAAGATCAAATTGTAGAAGAAACAGACAAGACCAAGGATGCATTAGATGCAACACACAATGTTGATCTGACTACAGACAGTCCTATGGATTACATCGTTGATGATCCAAGCAATTTGAATGCCAAGGAACAACAGATGCCGAGTGGAAAAGACATTGATTTGCCTATTAAGGCAACTGATACAGAAGAAGGGAAGACCACAGCATCTAAGGAAGTAATTGAAGTTGTTAGTGATCAAAAAGGTGAAGGACAATAGCAAACAACTAAACAAGAGGTAACTTCACAAGATCCACCTATTTTAGAGGTTGTGAAGATAGTTTTAGATAGTGGAGTTGTAACAACAGAAGTTGTTGATAAGCCTAAAGAAGAAGAGGCAGCACATGTGTTCATTGAGTTAGCATACTCTACATCATCCACTCCCATAGGTCCTAAAACTAGTGGTATGCCGAATCCACAGACCATATTGACAGAATGAAAGGAGGCATTGGATGCTGAAACTGTCAAAGGGAAAGATATTATGCTGTCGAGCGAATTTAGAAATGAAGAAGAAGAAAATCTTGAAGAAGAAGTCTCTGATTTTAGATGTAACATTAGATGAAGTCATTGTCATTTCCACAATGGAATCCCAATGAGTTATCTTTTGAACAAATTGGGACTCTTCAAAAGTTTCTTAAAAGGAAGAAAAGACAGGAAGAGATGAAGATAGAACAAAAGCAAAAGTAGGTGTTGCATGACATCAAAGATATATTTACAAAAGCTTTTGACTTAGAGGATGAAACACCTCAAGATCCAATCATTGATCAGCTCATCACCATTGTACAAAAATTTATAGATGAGGACATAGATAGTAATGAGAAGCTTCTACAATGGTCCCGGAGAAGATTTGAGAGAAAATTTCTAGAGAAGGTCTCAGAAGAGATAGCAACAAAACAGGTTGAACTTTCTATTCTTGTAGAAAATCTAGAGAAAGTTACAGCCAATGTTTATTCTTTGTATAGGAAACTATGTGATGTTGAGTTTTTTACAAAGGATAATTTACAGCTTGTTGAGAAGCTACAGTTAGATTTGAGATCAACTGGTGCTACTTTAGGTAAAGATACTACCTCCAGTTCTTTACACTTTAATAAGTTGATAAATGCACAAAGGAGAATAGCCGAGCTTATGGATGAAGATGGTTACATAAGGGCCAAGTTGATAACTATGCATACAAGCTTGTTGCCTCACTTGGAGGTAATACAGAAGGAACTTTCAAAATCTAAGGAGTTATCACAGAGCAGTGCAAACTTATCCACTGTAGAAAGTTTAGTAAGTCTAGCTTCCGAGCTAGAAATCAAACTGGAAGTTATGAAGGTTGCACAAGGCAGCTGGGATATGACATTTGCATCCACCCTGCAGCTTCATAAGCAATTTTTGGATAAGTATAACTTAACCCGACCAGAAATTAGTGACAAAAACAAGGGGGAAGTTAGTAAGGAAATTAGTACTACTGAAGGAGGAAGCTAGTACAGAAGTTGGTAAAGAGTTAAAAAAGGATACATTAGTACAACACAGGTACACTAGTAGGTACACTAGTATATAAATTTTGGTAAATTTTGAAGGCATGTAAAATTTTTGTAAGTATATTCCTAGGGGGAGTACTTAGTGTACTTAGGCAATACTTTTGATACAATGTACAGAAGTTATGATAAGTGTTTTTGCAACTAATATCAAAGGGGGAGATTGTTAATCTCTAAGTTATGTTGATGATTAGTGACCAACACTTATTCATTTCATTAGGCAATTTTAGTTGGCTATCACTGTGGCCGAGCTAAAACTATGCAAGGTCGAGCAACATTGTCAAGCAGTTTTCAGTATGCCTAGTCACATTGTCAATCCGAGTGAAATTGCCAAGCTGAGTAGAGACAAAGATGTTAAATGCCAAGCAACAAACATTCTAAGTGCTAAGTAGGACAGTTTTTGTATACTTGTCAAGAATGATACAAACATCAATGATAAGTGATCCGGCCGACTTGTATAAGCTTTTTGGGCCGACATTGTGTGCATTTTAATATTTTTTTACGGATTTAGTTATGCATTTAGTTGTTTTATCCTATGCATGAATCATTGTAAGCATTTAATTGTTTTACCATCAAGGAATGGATATTAGATCTTGATCATTGATCTAGATCTCACTGTCAGATCTATATAGATATATTAGATTTCTTTGAAACCCTATTATGTATGTATGGTGTGTAGTAACTTCATTTTTGAAGTGAAATGCATAGAGGGTAATTTTTTTAAGAAGCAGAGATCAAGCAGAGCATAACACAGTGAATAGCAGAAGTAAAGATTTATCAGATTATAAGATCAAAAGAGATACTGAAAAGAGGAGATCCGTCATTAGCATCAGAGTGCATATCAAAGGTTCAGTACTTGAGACTTTCTAATCATTGTATCAGGTGAAAATCCTCTTAACAGAGTGGTTTTAGTAGGCCTTTATTTATCTCCTAACAGAGTGCTTACTTCATTGTAAGTTTAAATCCTTTAACAAGGTAGATTGTAATGATCTGAAGCTTTTAATAGAGCAGACCTTTAATAGGGTAGATTACATTTTGTAATTAAACATTGTAACCTTAACAGGTACACTTTATTACTATAGTAGTGGAGACTCTTGTGGGTGTCATCCCCACCCTAGTTTTACCTATTTGGGTTTCTGGGTTACCAAATTGTTGTGTTATGTGTTATGTGTTATTTGTTTCATGGTGTGGATGCTATCTAAGATTACATTAGATTCATTTAGATATGAATATGGATCAACTTGTTTTAAGTGTTTAATTTTAAAGATCTGATTCACACCCCCCCCCCTCTTAGTATCTTGCTTTCCCATTATTGTATTTCCAACAAAAAATAAAATAATCAAGAACAAGAGATAGATCAAAGAGGTGGATTTAGGGGAAGAAGACCCAATAACAAAGGCAGATTTAGAGGTCTAGGAAGAGGCTCCAAATTTAGAGGTCAAGGAAAAGGCTCCAGTGTTTTTATAGGGAGATGATACAAGTGGAACAATATGGTCCATCAAGCATGGAAATGTATGGAAAATCAACCTACCAGTTCATTTGGAGTGGAGAGAACAAATCATATTACACTAGCAGATGACAATGAAAGTGTAAAATCTCCATCAAATAATGTTGGTCTAGAAGTGGGTGATTCACTAAGGGAGAGGAGGAATTTGATCAAGGTACTAGTGGAAAAGTAGCCACTTTTTAGTATGGATCCTTATCAGTCCCCAAGTGGGAGATTGTTGGTTTGTGATGGCTGATAAGGCAAGTACTATAATACATTTTTTTTGCAATTTGTGGGGTTAAATTGTCAAGCATTTTTTGGTTAACTCATCAAGAATGTTTTGGGTTAACTCATCAATAATTTGGACCTAGATTAAATCATAAATTATTTACCTAGGTTAACTCATCAAGAAATTTTTAGGGTTAGGTTTTTTCTATAAGAAAAACAATGTTAGGATTTTGGCTCCCTAGAGTGAAGAAGTATTATAGCATTGGCAGCGGTATTGAGCTACGAGTGATCACTGGTTGTAATCAGTTTAAATTATTAGATAATAATATTGGAATCTCTATTTGGTGGACATATTCCAAGATTGGGTGAACCACATTAAATTATTTGTCCCTTATTTTTGTGTGTGTATTTTATTCCTTTGTTTTTTAATCATATTTTCATGTAATTGTTAGATATTTGTCTTCTAATCCTAACAACCACCACAAAGGAAGTCTCTCTTTGAAGAAAAAAATGTAATTTCTAAGGTAAGTATTGTAATGTGGTTATAGATTCAAGTATTATAGATAATTTGGTTTTAGCTGATATGGTAGAGAAGCTTAAATTGAAGAGAATTCCTCATACCACTCCTTATACATTTTCTTGGCTTAATAAGGGGCACCAAGTAGTGGTCAATAAACAAATTTGGGTGGACTTCCATATACGGGGATATAAAGAAAATATTTTATGTGATATAATACCAATGGATGTGTGTCATTTTCTTTTGGTTAGGCCTTGGCAGTATGATATGAAGGAAAAATGATGGTAGGAAGAACACCTACACCATAGGTAAGGATGGGGTTTCTTACACCCTTAAACCATTGAATGAGTAAGGCCTAGATTCACAAGCAGGCTATAGTGTGATTTCGGTCAATGAAAAAGAGTTCCTAAAGACCATAGAAGAGTAGAAAATGGGATTTTCAATCATTATAAATCTTAGATTTATCATGGCAGCAGAAAAGGATCAAGAGTTACCTTTGGAGTTGCAAAATGTTTTGAAAGCATGTGGAGAGATTGTAGTGGATGACATTACCAATGCATCACCACCCATGAGAGACATTAGCCACCATATTTAATTCATTCTAGGGGATGTTTTACCCAAAAAGGGTGCTTACAAAATGACTCCACAAAAAAATGAGTAAATTAAGAGGAAAGTGTAATAAATTCTTAACAAGGGACTAATTAGGGAGAGATTTAGTCCTTGTGCAGTTCCAACAGTCCTAAAACACAAAATAAAGGAGGAGAATGGAGGATGTGCATTGATTCCAAGGCCATCAAAAATATTACCATAACGTATAGATTTCCTATTCCAAGAATTGAGGATTTAATGAATTGTTTGGGGGTGCATTCTACTTTTCTAAAATTGATCTTAAGAGTGGATACCATCAAATTAGAATTAGACTAGGTGATGAGTGGAAAATAGATTTTAAGGCTAATGAGGGGTTTTATAAATACTTTTAATTCCTTTTGGCTTGTCTAATGCTCCTAGTACCTTTATGCACTTGATGAATGAAGCATTGCTCAAATCCTTCATTGATAAGTTTGTTTTTGTATACCTTGATGATATTATTTTCATTAGTAAAACTAAGGAGGAATATATGCAGCATTTAGATATGGTTTTAAAGACTTTATAGGAGGAAAAGCTAATGATAAATTTGAAGAAGTGTGAATTCTTGAAAACAAAATTGATTGACCTTGGTTTTATGCTTACTAATGGCAATTTGAAGATGGATCCTAGAAAGGCGGAGGCTATCCTAATTTTACCTACTCCCAAATTAGTGGTTGAGGTAAGGATTTTTCATTATTTAGAATCTTTTATAGGAATGTTATAACATGTTTCAGTCATTTGTGTGATCCTATGATTGATACAATTAAGGGTGATAAAAAGAAGAAATTTATTTAGTCTAGTGAGGCTAATAGGAGCTTTGCATATCTGAAAAGAAGAGTGGTCGAGATACCTATATTTTCCTTACCTGACTTTAATATTTTTTTCTCCATTGAATGTGATGCAAGTGGCATGATATAGGGGTTTTATTGAGCCAAGAAAACATGCCTATTGATTTCTTCAATGAAAAGTTGAATGAAGCCAGGTAAAGGTATTAATGTATGTCATGGTAAATATTTAAATAAATGGGTACATTACTTGATTCCTAAAGAATTTTTAGTCTATAATGATAATCATGCATTTTAATTTCTAAATAGTCAACAAATTCTTATTTATAGGCATGTGAAATGGGTTGAATATTTACATGGTTTCACTTTTACCATTGAGCACAAGAAGGGATAGTTTAATAATGTGGAAGATGCACTCATTAGAAGGACTTTGATGGAACATTAAATTCAGTTACATAGTGTGGGAGTTGATTCCCTACAAGGTATGTACCTTGATGATCAATATTTTAAAGAAATATATGCAAGTTGTGTACAACCTTGCGGTACATAAAAATGAGAAATGATTAGATTTTATAATCCAAGATAGTTTTGTATTTAAGGGGGCACAATTATGTATTCCTAATTATTCAGTGAGGACTAATTTGGTCAAGGAGAAGAATTATGGCAGCCTTGCAAGTCACTTTGGTCTTGACAAGACCTTGGAACAGACCCTGTAAAGATGTATTATTATTAGCCTAGGATACAAAATTATGTGAGATACTTTGTGGAGAGGTGTACCATTTGTGAAAGGGATAAAGGATCTGGTACCAATCCAAGGTTATACCAACCACTTTGCATAAAAAATAGACCTTGAGAATCAATAAGCATGGACCTCATGATGGGATTTCCTAGAACTCAAAGAGGCTTTTACTCGGTATATGTTATTGTGGACGTATTTTCTAAGATGACTCACTTCATATCTTGTAAGAGTGATAATGATGATTCATACATAGAAATAATTTTCTTCAAAGAGGTTGTAAGAATCCATGGTTTACCCCTTTGTATTTTTTCAGATAGAGAGAAAATTTATTGGTCAGTTTTGGAGAACCTTGTGGAAAAAGTTAGGAAGTAATTTGAGTTTTCGTTGTACCTATCACCCTAAAAATGATGGGTAGAGTGAAGTGGTAAATAGGATCCTTGGGAACCTCCTGAGGTGCCTAACCAAAGAGCATGTATGACATAATGAGATCATACCTTACCCCAAGAAGAGTTTTCCTACAATGACTCAACGAATAGAAGTGTTGGGAAGAGTTATTTTGAGATTGTGTATGGGTTGCATCCTAGGGGTGTGTTTGAATTGAGGGATATTAGTGTAATAGAAAGGATAATTTATGAAGGTGAGGATTTTTTTGTGGCCATGCAATAAATATGTCAACATGTCAAGGACACTCTTCAAAAGAGTGTTAAAAAGTATGAACAACATACAAATCTGAAAAGGTGAGAGGTTCATTAAGCTAGATACTTGGTTTTGGATCATTTAAGAAAGAAAATATTTCCTAGGGGATGTTTTTAAAAATTATACATTAAGAAGATAGGGCCATGTAATGTGGTACACAAGTTGTGAGACAATGCCTATGAGATAGAGCTTACTCCTGGTGTTGCCATTTCTCCTATTTTTAATGTTTCTAACCTTTACCCTTATAATGGGGATGTTATTTTAGGTTTACATGAAGGTTGATCAATAGTTTTAGATGATTATTAGATCATGGATCTTCCTCATTGTCAACATTTGGAGTTGGAATGTATCTTTGACACCAAAGAACTCAAGAGAACAAGGCATAAGGCCTATTACTAGTACTTGGTCAAATGGAGAGGTCTACCAATGGAATATGCCTCTTTGATAACTAAAGATAAAATTATTAAGCATAGTTTTACAATTTAAAGACTATCCTCAAGTGGGACTTGAGCTTTATTTTCCCTTGGGAGTATGATGCAGGAGCACCTTAGGTCTATTAGGTCCAAAGTGTCCAAAGTTGGAATTTTGGTTTTGTGTGATGTTCTTTCATGTAATAAGGTATTTTGTGACCATTTTAAGTTTATTTGAGACAATTTTGGGTTCCTAGGTGATAGGGCATGCAAAACTATTAAAGTTGTCAAAGTTGCACAAGGTTTTCAAGCAACTTTTTCCATATTTTTATCATAAAGTGCAATAATGATGTTCTACTTAGTTTTTAGTTTGAAAATTAGTTGAGGACTATTGGAAATTGATTTACACATTTAAAAATCACCATAACATCAGTCCAAGGGTTTGGATAAAGTTTTGGAGGTGGAAACAAACAATACAATCATTGTTTTGTGCAAATATGAACATTTCCTTGTTTTTTCTCTATGTTGTACATGTTTGTGCATATTAATACAAAACACAAGTTGATTAGAGATGAAACTAGGATGATTCAAATTTCATTTTCATTTGGTTGCATCTAATTTCATCATTTTTTTGAGGAATATATAAGTATTTCTTTCTAGGTGGGTCACAAACCCTACCTAGGGTATCCAAAGACAAATAAAAATGCATAGCCATTCCATTAGTGAAAAATCATAAAAGTTGGTGGAATTGTTTGTAAAAATATTATCTTTAATATTCCAAAGTTGAAGGAACATTGAAGAAGGTTTGCACATGTGAAAATTATGCCTAGATTTGATATCCTCATGTATCAGGTTGAAAACCATTGATGAGAAGTTCTAATTTGTATTGTACTAGAAAGAAGAGTGGTTTGGGGTTGTTGTCAGATCTTTAAGGGGGTGTATTAAACCTAACTAGGCCAAGACCATGCTTGAATACCCTTTTGGAATCATCTGGAAACCAAACCCTAGTTGCCCATTAACCTACATGCCAAATTAGGCATAATTCCAATTGGGGCAGTCACAATTTGGTCTATACATTACAAAATAACCCTACCTTATTTTGAGATATGTGTTGTAAGATCTAAAAGGGTATTTGAAAATGTGCTTATATTATATCTATCCAATCCCCTCTATAAGATATTGAGTAAGAGACCTAATTATAGGGCTACAAGGAATAAGGGTGACTTGTGAATGAAGTCCATTGTGTGATAACTTATAGATTCTTCCAAGTAGTTTTTTGAAACATTGACAACGTTTCTACTCTTGCTCCGCGTCAACATTCCAAATAAAAAGGGAAGAGGGTTTTCAATTGGGTCTGAATACCAAGAAGGTGAGGAGGAAAGGGGAGGGAGACACCTTAATTGAACATAAAAAATACAATTAAAGGAAGGATTAAGAAAAAAAAAGAGAAAATAAGATAAATAACATTGTAATAAGATTATCAAAGTTCTATGTTTAGTTGATACAATTATAGAATAATAATAGAATACGAAAACTCTAAGAATTATTCTATTGTTGCATCATATAAATATAGAACTTTGATCCTTTCATTATAAATTTATTTATCTTATTTTTTCTCTTTATTTATTACTTTTCTTCATCATCGCTTTCATTTCCCCCTTTAGGTTTAATTTAGTTGATTTCCTCCTTTTTTCCTCCTACGGTCTTCTTATTTTTTAGACTGAATTGCAAACCCCTCATTCTCTTTTTGGTTAGCTTAGTCTACAAACTATCTAACTATTCTCTTTTATCTCTTACTTCCTAATGAGGGATCATGGATTTTGAACCAAAACATCAAAGATAAAACTCACACAATCAAGCAAGAAACTATGCACAAAATAAATTTATATTGAATAGTAGATCCCTCTTAGGATTTTATCTACTTTATTTTATTTACATGCAACTCAATATATTTCTTACAAACATAACACCTCTCTGTTGGAAACCAATAATATATATTATAATATTAATAGATAAAATTATGATAACCCAATTTCTCTCTAGTTCTACTTAGAACCATAAATTTACAAGATAATTTTGACACTAGTTTAATAGAAACATGTTGATAGTAAAGACATAAGTAATAATTATTCTTTGATCAAATCTAATGGAGTATATTGTTTGTAAGATAAATTAAAATATTCAATACAAGGCAAGAAAAGGTAGGAATTTTTTCCATCCACGTCCTGTCTATGTGTTAAAATACTTTTGATTGGAAGCCATAATTTAGTATATTTAAGACCATAATTTATAATCATGGTAAAAAATGAATTTTAATTTATTGGAGAAAAAATAATCAATCAATGAACTTAGGATATGTGAAATTATTTTTCTCACTATATTGGTAGACTCTTGTTGAGCATTTCTTACTATCTCCTCAAGGACATGCTTAGAATCAGTTGATTGTTTATTCTTCATTATTTTCCTACTTTTATCTTGTGACCACATTCACTTTATTGGATGTTAATAACTTCCTCATCTTGTTGCATGTTATTCAATTCCTTGTTGCTAGAGATTGGAGATGTTGTATTCGGCATTTTCACAATCTTTTTCATTTCCTTTTCTTTTCCCCAAAGCACAAAATACAAACCTATAATAATCACAATCCCGCCAATTATACTGCAAGAAAAAGATAATACAATTTTGGATGTTAAAATAAAAAGAAACAAAAAACTTCCTAATAAATCAATATATCATAAATATAAAATATAACAATTACCTTCCTAAATGAAGCTTCTCATCAAGAAATATAGAGCCTATGATGACCACTATTATTAATGCTAATGGGTTGAACATGGTGGTAAACACAGGACCCTTTTTCGTTATGCACCATGTCATTAAACAAAAGGTCATTCCCGAAGATACAACTCCCTACACAATTCACACCATAACACAAAAAAGAAAATGATTACACCATAACACAAAAAATAATAATATATCATAATAATCATTGTAAATTACTTTTTCTTATAATTTTCTTAGATATGTATTATAAATCACCTATTTTAAAAATAATTTAATCTAATTTATATTATAAAAAATAGTTATAAGTAAAATAAAAACTAAGAAACACAAATTAAAATAAACTAATGAAAAAAAAATTTATCTTAAAAAGCAATTAATACATAAAAAGAAAATATGAAAAAAATATTTAGTTACTTTTGTGTAAGTACATTTAAAATAAAGTAAAGAATATATTTAACAAATAAATTTAAAACACGTACTGAATAGATTGAAGTAAGAAGGTTGACATTCCAACCTAAAGCCCACACTTCATAATGACCTCGTTCAAATATTAGTGTAACAATTCCTGATTGCATGGTGACTAGAAAACACATTATGGTTGTGCTGGAGTATTGAGCTGGATATTTCTTAGAAATACTTGTCTGCATTGAACAATTGTAAACACAAAATTAAATCCAGACAAATAACCCTTTGCATTGTCGTAGAAAAATAAATTACCTGCAAAATAAACCATGTTGAAAAGCAGATACAACTGGTTAGCACCAACAAGAAGCCTTTAGTCAAGTCTTCCGTTTTACCATTTCCTTCATTGTGTTCACTTAAATGGAAGGGTGATGGCCACAATTGTATTTTCATTCCTTTATAGAATGTCATACTCATGGCTCCACTCACACACACCAAGCTTCCAACAATCTTTGCTTGACCACCTCCACTCCTTATGTCTACTTTTTCCATGCTACAACAAATTCAAAACATCAAAATTATATATTAATTTTAAAATAATGTTATGGATATGAATAACAAAGTTAAGAATCTTACCCAAAAATGACAGCCATAAGAAAGGTAATGATAGGTATCAGATTGAGAAGTGCAGTTGCAAATGTAGTAGTTGTGTGCTTCAATCCAGCATAATAAAAATTCTGATTCAGTGTAATTCTACAAATAAACAAATGACAAAAATTATGAAAACAAATGATAGTCATGAGAAAAGTAAGGATGTGGCTAAGTTCCGGGTAGAATGCACCATTGATCAAATTTGAAAAATCCGAAAACACCATGGATTTTCACGAAATTCTCAACATCTGTTCTTCATGATCTACATATTTTGTGGTCGAAAACCACAAAAAAATTGACAAAAACTTTGTTTTCACAAATTTGAGAAAAAAAAAAGTTTGACTTTTTTTTTTGTCTTTGGTGCATTCTGTCTGGAGCTTAGCCAGCGAAAGTAAGGACAAATACTGTTGTACAAATTTTTGCTTAGTGTATTCTTATAGATAACGATATCATTAAAAAAATAATAAATTAACTTAAACAATAGAAGAAAAAAAAAAAAAAAAAATGAATTAATACCCAAACAAACCGCTGATGAAAATTTCACAAAAGATCCTGAATGTTAACTTGAGCCTTGTCTTCCTGCCACAAACACAAAAAATAAACATAAAATAAAAAAGAAGTAAATATTTTTGAAAGTTTTTTCAGCTTTGTCCATACCTCTCCAAGAAATAAGCCACAGGAGCTGTAACTATTGTAGCAACTAAATGCCTATAGAATACCAACACATAGTGAGACATTCCCTGATTCATTGCCATTTTCGATATTACATTCAACCCTGCAAAGCCAATCTGAACGGATATCATGGCCAGGCTTGGCTTTGATTTTTCAAAGAACACTGATAAATTCCCACACCAACACTTTCCAACTTCAGCCATTCTTCTTGTCTAATCAGATCGTAGATTTCTGAGTGTTTCTCTTTCCCTCCTCTTAATAAACCAGCTTTATTAGCTCTCGTCCAAAACAATTCTGCCAAATCTTACATAAACAGAAGATATAAATGTATGGACTGCCAAGTGCTTGTAATATCCATGACTTCACATATTTCTTCCCTAAATCAATGGTTTATGTTATATGCCAGCAATGCTGCATCTTTACCACGCGTACAACGATTCTCTTCAGCTCTGAGAGAAGAAGAAAAATTATTTTGACTAAAATTGGAAAAAACTAAATACAAAAGCATAAGAATTGATTTAGTTCGTAAGCACATACGTCATCTTAAAATTGCAACAAATGGTGAGTTATTTTAGATCTCTTTCCCGGCGACTCCTTACGTGGCTCCTGTGTTTGCGGTTTCATAATTATCAGTTAATCAGACATCATCGCCATAATTGCACACCCATATAAGTATAGTTCATTGTTTCTCATTAATTCTTCTTTTGTTTCTGTTAAGTTGTTCGTTTGTAATGTGAACAACTTTCTTCGTGAAATAAAAGCTTCTTGTTCTAGCCGTTCTGTTTGCCCTACAACTTTTAGGTCGATATAACTTTAAGACTAATGCAAATACTGATTGGGAAGAAATTTTTAATTTGTTTCGAGTTGTGGGCAGCTTACCATCTGTTTTGATCCAGATCTTTAAGTGCTGCTTTATTAAGGGAGTCTGTCATTCAGACTCATATGCAGACTAACAATGATATACAGGTCCACTACCCAATTCATATTCTCTTACTAATGAAACTAAGAATAAAATCTTCATCTTGTGTAATTTGCAGTGATAAAACAGAAATAAAAACTATTCCCTTTCAATGTCCCTGCTATGTTTCACAACTCAATTTCTATCATCTTGGTAAAATCTTCATCTTGTGTATCTTCAGTGATAACAGAGCAATAAAAACTATTCCCTTTCAATGTTCCTGCTATGTTTCACAACTCAATTTCTATCATCTTGCTATATATTGCTATATATGTTGTAGTAATATTTATGGATATGGTATTCGAATAAATTTTCACAAATATATAATTCCAACTATTCTCCTAAGAGTTTGCTTGATCTTTTTAAAATTCTCAAATAAGCATATTGATGAAAGTTTGCACATGCGATGAAATGAAAGATGTGAAATATGAATAAGTTTTCACAAATATATAATTTCAACTATTATCCTAAGAGTTTGCTTGATCTTTTTAAAATTCTCAAATAAGCATATGGATGAAAGTTTGCACATGCGATGAAATGAAAGATGTGAAATACATTTATATGCCCTTTGGCATGTCCCCATAAACCTTTGAAATACATGCAAAGCAAACTAATTAACTCTCTTATAATTTATCTTTCTCAAGTTTGCACAAGTTCTAGCATTAATTATAATATAAAGTTATGTTCATTAAAAGAACTAATATAAGGTTTTGTTCATTAAAAGAACTAATCTAATTTTAGATGACTAAGATGTTAGAATAAAAAAGTAATTTTACTTATTAATTAAATCATTGTTGATTTAATTATTAAGTACATTTTTTATTTCTAGTTCACTTACGCTAAACTTTAAACATATAATAATTAATTATATTATTAATTATTATCATGCAACCTAGGTTTCGTCACCTTCTGGTGTTCGATCTCATTTACAATGATTGATCTCTTTGTAATTATTAATTCTTTTTTAATTTTCTCTATTTTCTTTTGAATGAATATTTCATCTTTCAGATCATTATGAGTTGTGTCTCAATTCTTTGCTTTTGTGATAGGTATTTTGCATACAGTGGATCTTGGTGATTGGATTCTTTGAATTCTAACATGGTATTAGACCCTTGTTGTTCCAGCCCGTTCTTGATTTTTTTTAAGATTTTTTTAAGCGCCGAGTGTTTTAAGTTTTCAAAGTTTTTTGTCTAGATCTGGGGGCTATTTTTGGAGCACTTTGAACACAAACCGACCTCACGGTTGTGCTCAAAACACCCAGAAACCCCTATTTTCATATAATGCACGTCCAATTTGGACACAGTTACATTCTGAGGCAAATTTTTGCATGTAGGCTTTTTTTGATACACATATCAAGGCGGTGGACAAAAAAATTGCACACTTTTTGAGGCAGGTGACAAAAAAATTCAAAACATTTTTTTTCTTGGTACCTCTGCCAATTTTGACCTCCTACCATTGTTTTCTCATAACTTGAGCAAATAGAGGTCTTTTTGCCAAATGAGATATCATCTAAAAGAAGGTTTCTAGCCTGACCTGATTTTCTAGATTTTTTTATGATTTTTCTGTCTTGCAGGGTTTTTTTTCCAGTCAAAGTCAGGGTTCCATTTTACACTTTGATCGTCATATCTTGCTCCTCTAGACTCCATTTTTTGACTTCTGCATGTCGTCGGAAGCTGATTTTGTTCTCTTTCTTCTTGTACGGGTCTCATCGCTAGAATCAGTTGTAGGTACATTTTATTCAGGTTTTTTTCTTTTTTGCAATCTAGTGGATATCTTAGATGTTTCAATTCGTGGGATCATTTTCCTTGCATGAGCTTTGTAGACATCTATTTCTGTGGTATGTGTTTTTCAAACGCACTAAGATAAAGTGTCATCTATTGCATGCTTGAGATCTTGCACATTTTGTGCATGTTTGTATTCACACCATGGCACTTTATTATGTCCCTTCCAATGGCCCTTCTATGTTTCACAACTCATTTTTATCATCTTTCTATATATATATA
>MU223146.1:68056-91049 GCA_018584345.1 Thuja plicata
TATATATATATATATATTGATGAGTTTGCATGTGCAATGAAATGAAAGATGTGAAATGCATTTATATACCCTTTAGCATGTCCCCTTATGATCAGCATAGAATTGGGAAAATACTAAAATCTAATTTTTTGGTATTTTCTATGTCTTAGCAAACTGCATTTTTGGAGGTCTTCGGGGCATTTCTGGGACTATATCCTCCGGGGAAGTACAAATATGGTTGGTTTGGGTCTACAATTTTGGATTATCTTTCCAACGAAGTAAACGGTTCGCAAATCAGACCTAGGACTAGAAAGTTATGCCTTCTCCAAGTAGGCCTAAAGTTTTATATAGTTTGTTGAAAATTTTGGCAGTTTTAATAAGTTTATTTATAATAAACATTATGAAGACTCTTCATTTCATTTCTGAGAGATTCTAGTGACTCTTGGGATCCTTCACATTTGTATAAAACCAATTTCGAATAGAATGGATCAGTTTTTGGCTTGCAATTATATTGTTCATCTTTATTGTTTTTATTGAATTCAACAATACTGCAAGTTTCACACCAAGCATTGTAATTTGATTTCTTAATTCAGATTAGTGGTATCAAAGCGGGAACACTCCTTTATGCCAATTTACACAAGGTCCTCCTACCAAATATTAGGATTGGATAGATAAGATTTGTCAGAATATCCACCTTTGAGGTGCACACGATCGAAGATGTCAAACTGTGCTATTAAGCAATTGGTGGAAGAGGCATTAAATAAGAAACAAGAGGAGATGATGGACCAATTTTTACGCCTTCTATAGAATCAATGACCCTCTGGATCAGAAACATCATTTCATGGAAATACCCATTTCAAAGTCTAGGTAAATTTTGACATCCCAAATTTTGAAGGAAAAGTCGATGCTGAAGCTGTTGATAATTGGTTATCAAAATTGGATAGATACTTCTCTATAAATAATTTATTAGATGCATAAAAAATAACATTTTCTCTTCTCAAAGCTGAAACCCATGTGAAATTATCCTGGGAAAGAAAATTAGCAAATAAAAAATGAGAATTATCTAATGGAAATGGCTTGGAAATATCTCTTGATACGAAGCCCACATGGGGAGAATTTGTGGAATATATAAAATAAGAATAATTTCTGGAGGATGTATATGAACAGAATTATATAGAATGGCAGCTTCTTCGACAAAAGAGGGATCAATCTGTGCAAGATTACACCAATACATTCCATTTACTTTCAGCAAAACTTGGTATTGAGGATTCAGAGAAGCCTCAAATTCTAAAATATTGTAGTGGACTTCACAGGTATATTCAGACATAGATGGAATTTTTGAATATTGAGACATTACCAGCTTCCTATAAATATGCTACAAAAATTGAAGAGAAATTCAAGCAGAAAGGTAAGAGGGACTACTTTGCAAACAATAAGCCAAGGGTTGAAGATGTAGGAAAATAGGTGACCAAGGAGCCTCACGCAAACTCACCTAATAACACATTGTGGGCTGAAAAAAAGACACAAACAAATATAGGCATGTGGTGTGAGATGCATAAGTCCCCAACCCATAATACAAAAGATTGTCGAAGTATTAAAAATCTGATGACAGAAATACGAGGAGAGGAAGCTGAACCTAAATCATTACCAATAGATAATTATGAGAAAAAGGATAATGATTCCATCATAGAAGAAGACCCATATGTCATAGTTGCAACTACTAAAGTATTGCATCATGAAGATGAAGAGATACTTTTTCATTCACAAATGTGGGTTGATTGAAAGCCTCTGCATTTTCTTGTTGACAGTGGGAGCCAAAAGAGTTTGATATCTAGGGGGACAGTCAAAAGATTGAATTTGAAAGTGACAAGACACCCACAACCATACTCTATGGGATGGGTAAATGAGGGACAAAATATTCAAATAAATCAACAGTTTCATTTACCATATTCAATCAAGCCTTTCAAGGATGAAGTGACATGTGATGTAGCACCGATGGATGTATGTGATGTCTTTCTGGGGCAGACTTACATGCATTAGAGGCATGGAGTGTATGAATCCAGGCCACGTACTGTTACAATCAATCTTGATGGGAAGAGGTATTGGATACCTGAGATATGTCCAACACAAACTTCTTCTTTAATTAGTGTTAAACCGTGTCAGCGTTTGATTGCTCAAACTGGAGATTTTTTTCTACTCATGGTTCACCCAGAACAAACAAAGTTAGTTGTCCTTAATACACATGCAAAGGTAACCATAACAAAAAATCAACAAAATCATATGGACAAAAAAATGATTTCTGCAGAAGAGGTTTCCAAGTTATTTTTTGACCATTTTTGGGTTCATTTTGGTTTGTCAAAAAGCATTATTTCTAGTAGGGATAGTAGGTTCATCTGCAAATTTTGGTCTTCACTATGGTCTAAAATGGACACAAAGTTGACAAAGTTCACAACATTCCATCTCCAAATAGATGGGCAGACAGAAGTGGTGAATCAAATGATAATTCATATCTTACAGATGTATCATTCAAAACATCCTCGCACATGGGATTCAAAAAAATTAACTGATAACAGTAGACACCTAGTTCATGAGATTCTGGAGCAGAGTAATCAGAAGTATAAGAAAAGGCGTGATAAACATAGAAATCCTCATCACTTTCACATTGGTGACAAGGTATGGTTACATCTTCAGAAAGAGCACCTTTACGGACCAAACATGAAGCTTCATCCTCCTTGTTATGGCCCGTATACTATTGTGAAGCAGGTGGTTCAAGCTGGTCAACATCCTCATCAAGGCAATTGGTTAACTAAGGAACAAATTGAAGAATAATTTCCTCATCTGTTGTAGACTATTAGTGCAATGGGGCCTATTTCTTCTCAAGGGGGGAAGAATGATTAGTATGGAATTGGGAAAATACTAAAATCTAATTTTTTGGTATTTTTTGTCTCAACAAACTACATTTTTGGAGGTCTTCGGGGAATTTTAGCAACTATCTCCTCCTATATTTGGGTCTACAATTTTGGATTATCTTTCCAACGAAGTAAACAGTTCACAAATCAAACCTAAGACTAGAAAGTTATGCCTTCTCCAAGTAGGCCTAAAGTTTTATATAGTTTTTTGAAAATATTGGTAGTTTTAATAAGTTTATTTGTAATAAACATTATGAAGACTCTTCATTTCATTTCCAAGATATTCTAGTGACTCTTGGGATCCTTCATGTTTGTATAAACTCCAATTTCAAATAGAATGGATCAGTTTTTGGCTTGTAATCTTGTTGTTCATCTTTATTGTTTTTATTGAATTCAACAATACCGTAGGTTTCACACCAGGTATTGTAATCTGATTTCTTAATTCAGATCAGTGGTATCAGAGCGGGAGCACTCCTTATGCCAATTTACACAAGGTCCTCCTACCAAATATTAGGATTGGATACATAAGATTTGTCAGAATATCCACCTTTGAGGCACACATGATCGAAGATGTCAGACAATGCTATTAAGCAGTTCGTGGAAGAGGCATTAAAAAAGAAACAAGAGGAGATGATGAACCAATTTTCACACCTTCTACAGAATCAATGACCCTCTAGATCAGGAATAGTTTCATGGAGATACCCCTTTCAAAGTCCAGGTAAATTTTGACATCCCAAATTTTGAAGGAAAAGTTGATGCTAAAGTTGTTGATAATTGGTTATCAAAATTGGATAGATACTTCTCTGTAAATAATTTCTTAGATGCAGAAAAAATAACGTTTGGTCTTCTCAAAGCTGAACCCCATGTGAAATTAATTAATTCTCTTATAATTAATTAACTTTCTTAACACCTTTCAAACACGTGCTAATCAAATTAATTAACTCTCTTATAATTTATCTTTCTCAACTTCGCACTTGGTCTAGCATCATTTATAATATAAGGTTATGTTCATGAAAAGAACTAATCTAATCTTTGATGATTAAGAAATATAGATACAAGATTTAAGATATAAGTTAAATAAAATTATGGATTATTTAATTAGCTAGGATTAGTGTCAATTTTATTGGACAACAAGATATAATTATATTTAAAAATGAATGAACAAGGATCCTTTTTAGGATTTTCTTCTATAAAATAAAGAGATAAATGCATGTTAATACACTTAACTACCTAAAATACATATCTTTATTTCATAGTCTTCATTCAATGCAAGAATGAAGTCTATGTCAAAAATAATATTTAAATAAAAATAAATTTGATTAATTATATAATAAAAGACATTATTAAATCATCACACAACAATCATAACTATATACACAAAATGACACACAGGTTTAGTCATATCCTTTTTATATGGAAAAGCCCATGCACAAGAAGCTACATAAATTAGTTTGACCATTAAGAATTATTAGTTTAATAACATTGCAAATAGCATCAAAGATTTTTTTGGGCCCAAAATGCTTCATCATAGTCCCAAGAATTGACTCAAGCACATGTCTTTCTTATTTCTTTCCACCTATGTAGAAAAACTCTAATAATGTATAGCTCTTTAAAATCCACTAGCATAAGTCTTTGTTAACTTTTTTAAACTTTGAGTGAGACTAATGGTGGGTGATAAGAGGTCATTAAGATTGACAATGGGAGCATTCTAAAAATGATAATATTATGCCTAATTTTTTTCCCTCTCATCATATTTTAATTTCCAACTAATGAAAATTTATATTTTATCCCACACTACTTTTAAATCATGCAAATATCCCTTTTGAAAAGATAAGGACTTCGTTAAATAGACATATCTAATCTCTCCACTTGAATATTAGGTAGAGAGATATTGCATGAATTCATTCATTGCGACTGAGGGATCTCTTTGACTTAGCTTCACATCATCCAACTTGGATCAATATAAATCTCTCATGTGAGTATCATGTCCATTGTATAATCTATCACCTACAATAGATGGACCATTGAAGGATGCTCAAAGAGTCCCACCATATATATCACATCTTTTCCACATAGAAAAAAAAATTTCTCACACTTGACTATCTACCAATATAGAGATAAATAGAAAAATGTAATTCATCCATATTGAAAAAATATGCCTTAGTCAACTACACTAATAAGCCTACACCAATGAAGAAAATTCAGGTTAGGCATGCATAGACATATCCAAGCTTTCCACTTGATTACTATCCAAAGACATATTCCATGGTCATTATTTCATTGCGCATGAGGAGTATCTTTGATTTAATTTCCTAATAGTCAAACTTAGAGAAATATAAATGTCTCATGTAACAACCCTGCACAATGTATAATCTATCACCTACAACACACAACCTATCGAAGAGTATTAAAAGGGTCTTATGATATATTTCACACCATTACCACATAGACACCACATTTTCCCACACTTGGCCACCTATAAATAGAGAGATAAATATCATAATGTAGGTAATCCATATACAAAAATATGCTCTAGTCACCTATACTAATAAGCCTAGACAAACGAAGAGAAACCATATTAGGCATGCATAGATGTATCCAAACTTTATACTTAAGTACTTACTAGAGAGATTGCATGAATTCATTCCTCATGCCTGAGGGGTGTCTTTGACTTAATTTCTCATTCGTCCAACTTGGAACAATATAAATCTTCCATGTGAGAACCATGGTCAATGTATAATATATCACCTACACTACATGGGTCATTTAATAATTTTCAAATATTAATGCCATATATATTACACATTTACCATGTAGAAACCATATTTTACCATCCTTGGTAATTTTCTAAGAGAGAGAGAGAGAGAGGTCATTCATATAGACCAAATATGTCCTAGTCAACTACACTAATAAGCCTAGAAAAATTAAGAAAAATCATATTAGGCATGCATACACAAAAGTAATCATATATTCACAAATAATTAATTAATTATCAAGACCACCGATAAGCTCTAATAATAGGCCCATGCATGGAGGCTAATCTAATCATAACTTCATAGTATTGGAAATATATGTGTATCGTCAGAAAATGGAAGCACTTCCATTTTGGACTGGTTCAGCCCTCCAAGTAAGTGGTTTGGGGTCATGTAAAACCCCTTGAATGGGTCTTTGGATTGAATCTAGATATTCCCCTGTTCTGCCCTATTTCCCACTTCTCTCCGGCCTATTCCTGGCATCCTGCTCTGCAAATTTGAGGTTCTTGACCTTGGGATCAAGGTCAACCTTCTGGGTCAAGGTAGACCTTGACCCTAACCTAGGTCAAGGTTGACCTCGACCCTGACCTAGGTCAGAGTCAACCTCAACCCTGACCCAGGGTCCAAATTTCAAGTTTCCAAGGTTTCCAGATGTCGGGCTTTGGAAAGATTTAATTCTCGCTTCTGGGTCGGTTGTTTCAGATTCTGAAGTAACGAATCTTAAAATTATATTTAATATAGGCCCACTTCTATGCGTATAGATCTAATTGGAATTTAATTCTCCTATGTAGGCATCTCTAGAATATTGTGCCCTAGACTTGTATATAAGGAAGCTTTTCTCCTCTCATTTTCTCTAAGAAGAAATATCATCCACACACATGAACATCTACGCATAATCTATTGAAGTGATCATCTACTCTCAAGCATTCAATCATTCAAGCATTAAAGAATTCAATTCATCAATGAGATTCATTGGTAGCCATTGAAGGATTCAAGCTCTCTAGAGCCCTCTTATTGAAGATTTCTCCATCCACATCCATGTAAGCTTCTTCCTATTCCAAGATCCAGTCAAGATTGGTGTTGAAGATCTAAAAGAAATTGATTTGAGACATCCTACATCCTACATTCTACATTCTACATTCATTTCAAGCATACATACTTGTGGATCCAAGGATTCAAATCCTCCACAAGGATTTCTATTCAAGCAAGGTGAATTTGTTTATTTACTTTATTTATCTCTATAATTTCAATTATATTTTAAGGTTAATTCCAAATGGGGGTTTTACCAAGGCAAACCCCTCCCCCCCAACAAAAAAAACCATTTTTCTTGTAGATACAGGTATAGGACAACAAATTACAAAGCAAATTTGAGTACCCTTTTCGGCCAACTTTCAGGATCTACGAACAAATTTTTCGTCGGAGTAGTGCAGGTCAAGGTCGACATAAAGGGGTGTAATTTTGCACCTGCATTTGGGTCAAGGTCGACCTGACTCATAAAAGGAAAATATTTTTGGGTTTTCTCTGTCTCTATGTTTCTCTTCCAGATCCGGTTGCAGAATTTCCCGAAAGCTGATACAAACACCAGAAAACAAAAATTTCTATATTTTCTATACTTTGAGGTTAGTACTTGTCTTCAATTCATTTCAATTAATTTTTTAATCAATTCAAATCTATTACACACTCTTCATCCATAAATCAAGAATGTAAGGCTTTCTTCTTTCTTCTTATTTCTGATCGATTGATGCATTTGTGCATTAACCATTTTCTTATCATTGATCAAAGTGGGTCTTTCCTTTGTGAAATTTGGGGCTAGGAGGGGAATCTTATCTTCCCACACATTTACATCCTTCCCATTTTTATGTTATACATTTTGGTGAACTCGCTTATGACAACTCTTTCTTTTATGGTGTTAGATTTACATTTCATGTTAGATCTTGCATGCATATTAGATTAGCCTTCTTTTATGTTCTTGCATTTATATTTTATTAGTTTAGTTCATTTGCATTGCATTGGTGTATGAGATTTACTACCTCTAGTCCTACCTATAATATCCTGGTTAGAAGAAGTCATCAACTTATGGGTTCTTTTGATCCTGAGTCTTCCTCTCCTTTCCTTAGGATCCCAGATGACAATTTGATCACTCATGATTCCAATCCTTATATGGAGCATAACTCTTCTCAATCATCTCATGATGAGGATGATGCTTTAAGATTTCCTCCTGAACATGTCCAAAAACTATCAACTAAACTTGATAAAATGGGAAATTGGCTTATTCAAGAAAATCATAATCAAGATTTTATTCAAGCTACAGAGGCTCTTAAGAAAGTCCTTCGTGATAGTGATCAAGGTGTTAATATCTTGTGTGGTATCACTTATCTTATGCACTTAAATGTTAAACCTTTAGCTCAAGAAGCTCAAGATTTAGGATTTACTCCTCCTGTCACTTGTGTGGAACCTTATTTTGTTCCTTTACCTAGAAATCCTACTTATACTCCTCCTTTGATGACTACATCTCTTTCATTTTCCAATCCTCTAGCTTCAAATCTTCCACTTCCATCTCTTCCTGTGAGTGTTCCACTGGTGTCTCTACCTACCTCACAGCCTTCTTACCATAGTGTTCCTTTTACCTATGCCAATCCTCTTCCAAATGTGGTTCCAAGTGTTCCACTAGTTGTGTCTTCCATTCCCGCTACTTCCTACACTTTTCCTAGTATTCCCAATGTTTCTATGCCTCCTATTTCTTCTAATGATTCCACAATCATTGGTCTTGCTCAAACTATGTCCTCTTTACAACAACAACTTGCATCCTTAACTCAATCCAAATTTGGTATTCCTACATGTGACATGGGTAGCCCTTTATCCCTAGACATTATTCATGCTCTTGTCCCTCAGCAAGCCGATATGCCTCATCTTGAGAATTACAATGGTAAGGGAGATCATGTCACTCATGTTAAAACATTTCAAATCCTTTGAAGTGACTATGCTCGTGACCATAGGATTTTAGCCAATTTTTTTGCTAGAACCTTTCATGATAATGCCTTGCAATGGTATTGTTCCTTGCCTCCTTATTCTATTGATTCTTTTCCAAAACTTGCTAATACCTTTATTCAACAGTTCAAAAATAACATTGGTCCACAAGTGTCCTTAATCGATTTGATGCATTGTAAACAAAATACTAAAGAAAAATTGACTGAATTTATTGGTATATTTAAGCATTTGTATGCTCAAATTTCTTATCATGTTCCTGATATTGATATTCAGCATATGTTTATTTCAAATTTGCAAAAGGATATTAGAGATAAGATTATGCTTACTGAATTTACCTCTTTTCAACAACTTTTTGTAGCACTTCATCATTATCAATTACAAGTGAGTCAATTTGAGAGCAACACTCCAATGGACCCTATTCCAGTTGATAAGAGTGATGTTTCTCCTAATCCCAACAATTTTCAGAAACCTTACAACTATGTCAAGATAAATAAGCAAGCAAATGCAGTTGCTGATCAAGTTGTTGTTGCATCTAACAACGCCACTTCTGCATCCATTGCTTTTTGTTTAAATTGTACCTTTACTCCTCTTTCTGAATCTTTACATTCTATTATGAGTAAATTTTTGACTGGTAGTATGATTATTTTGCCTCCTATTTGACCTCTTCTTCCTACTATGATGGCATCAAAATCCTTTGATCCCAAAGCCTTTTTTCAATACCATCGTCAAAATGGCCATGATATTGAGAAGTGTTATTCTCTAAAACATAAGATTCAAGACTTAATTCATTCTAATGCTTTTTCAGTTGATAATTTTGATGGTAGTGGGAACAAATATGTCTCTCCTGCTAATCAAAACCTCCAAATCTATATGAATCCTTTGCCTACACATGATACTAATACCATTATGGCTCCATCTTCTGTGGATATTGTTTATGATTCAAAGGTGGATGATCTCAATCATATTGTTAACCATGTGGAGCATGTTGTTTTGCCTCAACTTGTCTCTCCACCCCAGCCTCAATCTCAACCTCAACTTCAAGTTCCACCTCAACCTAAACTGAAACCCCAATCTAAACCTTCACAACAACCTAAGGATAAAAGACCTAGGGAACTCTTGATCACCTTTGATGATTTTGAGACTGTTAAATATCTTGATGGTCCCCTCTACATTTATGCTAGGATTTCTAAGATACCTACACATGCTTGTCTTGTTGATCCTACTTCCTTAGTCAATGTCATTACTGAAGAAAACCTTTTTATGAAGAACTTACAATGTGATTATTATGATACATATGATGTGTGGATCCAAACATGTAATGGTTTTCTCTACCCATCATTTGGTTCTATTAACTTGCCTATTGAACTTTGTGGTAAATTTTTGGACACTACATTTGTTGTTTTCCCTACTTCTCATCAGTTTCAAGTTAATCTTGTTTCTCCTTGGTTGACTGTCATGCATACCGTTGCTTCTCCTATCCATAAATGTATTAAGTTCATTCATGATGAATAAGTGAAAATTATTAATCATAGTTTATATCAACCTTCTAGGCCTAGGGATTGTGCTACCCTTGATTCCTTTTGGCCTTCATTACCTAATTCATGTTCTTCTCAACCTGATAACCTTTTTCTCTCATATCAAGCATATAAACATTGCAAGATTCTTGAGTTAAGCATGCCTCAGATAGATCTTAACCATGGTCTTTTTCCTATGCCTTTCATACCTCCTTTATCCATTGCTTCTAGTTATGTTAATCAAGATCCTAGTCTTGCTTTTCAGTCTACTGAGAGTCCTACTAATCCTCCTATAGAACCTATGAAGGAACCGGTTGTTGTTCCTCCTAGTTCTCAACATATTTCAAACAAGACAAAACATAACAAATCTACCAATGAGCATCGTAATAAGCATCAAGATAAAGCTAGGGCTTGTGCCTCGATTCTTGGAAGTTACTTACCTTCTTTTGACCATCTTATGCCTGATATGTTGGAAGAATTTAATGTTAATAATGATGTTAAGATAAATAATTGTGATGATTATATTCGTATCTTAGATTCTATTTTGATTAATCTTGATGAAGAAGATACTCTTGATGATCCTATTGATGCTAATGATGAATATGAGACTATTCATCTTGATACTCATTTACCTCATATGCTTTCCACACAATTGATAATTACACCTAGTATTGAACATCGCGATTCTCAAGAGGATCCTTGTTTGGAACTGGCTATTATTCCTACTGTGTTGGATATAGTCCCTCTTGCGAGTTTCCCACCTTCCCTAAATGATATAGACCGAAATGGGAAGAGTAGGTGATGCGCTTGATTGGCTTGTCCTTCATGGTAGCCTTTTATGTATTTTCCTGTTGTATTATGCTTCTCCCATAATGTGTTTTCTAAATGTTTGTTAGATTCTTTTATACAAACCTTGTTACTTTGTTGGTGCAAGATGATAAAGGAATCAAACCTGTTGTACTATTCCTCTATATGTATCTCTATTCTTCTATATATATTTTTCATTTTATGATCTACCTGTGCTATTGTTCGTAAATGTTTTCCTTGTGTAGTCTTCTTGGATTTGCGACATGGTAGCATTGATTCTTTTTGGTCTCCATGTTGTAGTCCGAAAAGACTCTTCTTTGTAACTCTTGTGTTTTCTTTCCTCCATTGTGATTGTAGTTCTATTTTATTTGGGGAATGATCTCAATTTATTTGAAATAATATCATGTGTGTGTGTGTGTGTGTGTGTGTGTGTGATCATACTAACCTCATGGTAGGTAGATCCCTTCTGTGTTCTCTGTATATTTATGTAGTATTTCTCTTGATTTGCCTTCGCTTGGGGGCATCTCATAGTGGAAACGTAATTAGTGGAGTTTTTTATGTTTTTGTTAAAGGCATTGCTCATGTTAAAGTGTTAGCAATGAGTTTAACGTGGGGGCATACGCTATACTCACTTTTTTCACACATGCACCTTCAAAATATGTTCAAAAATTAAAACTTTTTTCTCCCTTTATGGATTAGAGACTAATCCTTAAAGCATGGATTTTTACCTTATAGGATCTCTTGATCCCTCCTGTTTCAATTTACATTGTTTTTATCCCTTAAGGACGGAAGGTTTCCTTAAGACTAGATCTCTCTATATTTTGACTTTTCTCTTTTGGAATAGAATATTCCTGAGAGTGAATCCTTGATGGGTTGACTAGTGAGTAGCCACATTCACTAGGCATTTCAAATCCATCTTTCCAGTTGCATTGGTTCTTTGTGTGATTCACAATGGGATATAGGTTCTCATTGGGCGAGGTAATCACACCCTCTCTCTCTTTCTCTTTGACTGGCGATGTCTCTCTTATTATAATCTTGGGGTTGAAAAAGACTTGAGTCCTTAGGGGCTTGAGGATTTCTTTGCCCCTTTGATTTTAATAAGATTATCTTTTCTTTATGATCTCCTTTACCAAGAGTCTATATTGAGTCCATACTCTTTCTAAAGTGGGGGCTAAATGTATCGTCAGAAAATTGAAGCACTTACAGTTTGGACTGGTTTATCCCTCTGAGTAAGTGGTTTGGAGTCATGTAAAATTCCTTGAATGGTTCTTTGACTTGGATATGGCTATTCCCATGTTCTGCCCTATTTCTCACTTCTCTCTGGCCTGTTTCTGGCTTCCTGCTCTACAAAATTGAGGTTCTAGACCTTAAGGTCAAGGTCTACATTCAGGATCAAGGTCAACCTCAACCTTGACCTAGGTCAAGTTCAACCTTAACCCTAACCTAGGTCAGATTGGACCTCAACCCTAACCCAGGGTCCGAATTTCAAGTTTCCAAGGTTTTCAGATGTCGGGCTTTGGAAAGATTTAATTCCCGCTTCCCGGTCGACTGTTTCAGACTCCAAAGTAATGACTCTTTAAATTATATTTAATATACGTCCACTTCTAGGGGTATAGGTCTAATTTTAATTTAATTCTCCTATGTAGGCCTCTCTAGAAGATTGTGCCCTAGACTTGTATATAAGGAATTTTCTCCTCTCATTTTCTCTAAGAAGCAATATCATCCACACACATGAACATCTATGCATAACCTATTTAAGTTATTTTCTACTCTCAAGCATTCAAGAATTCAAGAATTCAATTCATCAAGGAGATCCATTGGTAGCCATTGTAAGATTCAAGCTCTATGGAGTCCTCTTGTTGAAGATTTCTCTATCCACATCCATGCAAGCTTCTTCCTATTCCAAGATCCATTCGAGATTGGTGTTGAAGATATAAAATAAATTTATTTGAGACATCCTACATCCTACATTCTAAATTCTACATTCATTTGGAGCATACATACTTGTGGATCCAAGGATTCGAATCCTCCACAAGGGTTTCTATACAAGCAAGGTGAATTTGTTTATTTACTTTATTTATCTCTCCAATTTCAATTATATTTTAAGGTTAATTCCAAAACCAAGGTTTGACCAAGGAAAAAACCTCCCCCCCCNAAAAAAAAACCCCCCCCCCCCCCCCCCCAACAAACAAAATCATTTTTATTTTAGATACAGGTAAAAGACAGTGAATTATAGAGCAGATTTAGATACCCTTTTCGGCCAACTTTCAGGATTCGCGAGCAATTTTTTTGTCGGAGCAGTGCAGGTCAAGGTCGACATAAAGGGGTGAAATTGCACCCCCGCATTTGGGTCAAGGTTGACCTGACTCAGAAAAGGAAAATATTTGTGTTTTCTTCGTCTCTATTTTTTTGTTCCATATTTGGTTGCATAATTTCATGAAACCTGATACAGACACCAGAAAATAGCAATTTCCAGATTTTCTATACTTTGAGGTTAGTACTTGTCTTCAATTCATTTCAATTTAGGTTTTAATCAATTCAAATCTATTGCACACTCTTCATCCATAAACTGGGAATGTAAGGCTTTCTTCTTTCTTCTTATTTATGATCGATTGATGCATTTGTACATTAACCATTTTCTTATGGTTGATCAAAGTGGATCTTTCCTTTGTGAAATTTGGGGCTAGGAGGGGAATCTTATCTTCCCCAAAACCTTTAAATACACAATTTCAACACCCATTTCTTCCATTACATACATTTATATCATACACATTTACAGTCCATCCCATTTTTATATTATACAATATGTTTGGTTATTTATTGTCATTAATGTCAAACATTGTGTTTTGGAGGTGTTTGTGGTTGCTCAAAAACTGTGGTATAGAAGGTTGTTATACTTGGAGAAGTAAGTTTGTGTACTTAACCTATAGAATAGTGGAAGACAAGTATGCATTCAAAAAAATGGAGGACATGTATGTATTCAGTGCTACAATGTAGTATGTATTCAAATTAATACTATAGTGCAATAGAAGACAAGTATGAATTCAGAGCAGTGGAAAATGGATATGTATTATATGATCTTGAAAAGATGATTTTTATTAGTTATTTAGTGTTATATTCTTATATTTGAAATTTTTTGTGGTCTGAATGTGTGTTTTTTTGGTGGAAATGTTACACAGTTGTAGATAACAGTTTTATAGTTGTTGATAACAGTGCTTCATTTGTACTTTCTGAAAGTTTTCTGCTTTGGAAATCAAGGTTGAAGGTGTGCTAATATTTATCTAGATGGATCAAGTTTTGGTCTTGTTGGTGGCATTTTCTTGTGATGTAAAAATTATTCTTGTTGATCTACAAACTATGTCATATAGTGTTATAGTTCTATTCAGTTGTTGTTCTGATCCAAAAATGTGATGTGATGACTTTTCAGATGGATTTTTGGCATGTTCTATTGTTCATAATGTGACATGTGATCTCACCATGGAGTGTGGAGGTCCAAGTATAGTTGGAAAATTAATTGGTTCTTTGGCTAGTGCATTTGTACACATTTGAGACAGTTTTGAAAGTTGTTCCAATAATTGCAGATCTATCATCGGGCTATATGTGTAGTTTGTTCATGGACCGTCTCTCTTAGAGTGGTTCATGATTCTTGATTTAGGTCTGGGTTATATAGTTAGTGTCTATCCCTTATCCATATGGGTTTATGCTATATCTGACCTATGCATTTAATGTTTATCTCTTATCCTGTTGGATCCATTCTATGTTTTGGTCTGGATGCTTCTAGCATGAGACCTTTTTGCAATCTCCAATGATTTATCTTGTATATAAGTATAGTTTGTGCTTTGGAAAAAACAAGAGTGTGAAGCAAGTGGATTGAAGTTGAACTAGTGAAGATCTAAAATTAGAAGGGAAGAGTTCAATGATGGTGATAGAGAAGAAAATGTAGTAATAGTGTGTTGCTGCAGTTGATAGTATTGTGTAGATCAACTACATTATCAGGAAAATCTCTCTTTATTTTATTGTAAAGATTTGTTTGTATCTTTTCCCTAAGATAATGTGTCTTGGGTGCAAAATGTTGTTGTTATATCTTGCTACTTTGGCAGTGTGCCTCTATATGCAAGTCCAGAGTAGTGAGCTCCTAGCTATATTTATTATTATATTGGAAATGAGCCTCTGGTTTCGATTTCAAAGCAATGAGATCCTACCATGTTTTTTAATTAGACTATGTACACTAGTGAATTATCTTTGTGAGCAAGTTCTCACTGTGGTTTTTCCTAGTTTGGGTTTTCCACGTATAAAATCTTGGTGCTCATGTGTTGTTGGTTATGTTCATTACTTTCTTATTTTTTTATGTGGTGAATAGTGAGGTTAGTTAGTGTGATTTTGGTTTATGATGATGCACCCCCATGCTCTTAGCATCCAGAGTGTGTTCAACAATTGGTATCAGAGAAAGGTTTTGTTACAAGCTAGGGTTATTGTTGCACCAAAATATCAACCTGTCTATGTCTGATACAACCACTAAACTTATAGAATCCATAGGAGGTTGTTAAACCATGTCACAAATCCTAAGAGGAATGATGGCACACTGCCAACAATCCCCCTCCCAGTATCACTCGCCGTGTCCTGTGTGATTCAAACCTGTGACCAAGCTCTGATACCACTTGTTACAAGCTAGGGTTGTTGTTGCACCAAAAGATTGACCTGTTAATTCCTGATACAACCACTAGACTTATAGAATCCATAGGAGGTTCTTAAACCATGTCACAAATCCCGGAAGGGACATTGGCACACTACCAATAGGTTCCTCTTGAAGAAGATTTACCACTTGAGGTAGATATGGGATGACACAGAACTTACACTTTCAGGATCTGGTATTTTATGGCACTCATTTTTCCTATTGGCTTGGACAAGATGGAATCATATCTAAAAAAATGTAAAATGGTATTTGGGAGGTTATTCAAACTGGATTCTATTCTCCTTTGGGAAGACCTTATACTGCTGAAGAAGAAAGATAAAAGGAAGCTAATGTGAAAGAAAGAGAAATTAATTTTTAGTATTTTATGTAGAACAAAATTTGGGAAGGTGAAAGGTTTAAAAGGTTCTTAAGAGATATGAGATAAGTTATTCTTGGTATATGATGCAAAGCATATACCAAGACCATTCTAGGAATCTGAATCAACCGTGAAACCCAATCAATAACACAATTCCTTCAATAAGTTAGAGGCATAATCCATCAAAAACATAATGTTTACATCAAACACATCATTCATTAGGTTCAATCTAAACCTTCATCCCCCTTCAAATAATATAAAGCACCTCAAATTTCACATGAGAACACATTCCTTCAATCATTTGATGTTCACTTTTAGAATCCACTTCAAGGCCTATTAGGCCTTTTGATCATAGTTCTTTCACAAGCCTAGGTCCTGCAACAAAATACATTAATCCTCATTCTTCCAAATACCAAGAAAAATTCACACTATTATGATCACAGAATAATAAATCTGCACATAAAGATTAGTCATCCCAATGGTCCTTTTTCACATTACCGCAAACTCATCCATCATTCCATCTGATAGTTCACTCATCTTCCCATTAACAAATGTATTCATTTTTAAATCATTATTATACTTTAACCAATAAATAAAGGTTATTGTCAAGTGGTAACAATCCTCAAGCCTGCATACTGCCCTTACTTGCACATAACTTCTTCATTATGTAACCAGGACTATTACTCATCCATGGAGCCAGCCTTGGTTATTTCACATCAACACCTATTCCAATACCCAAGTATTAAGCATAATCAAATGACATATCAAAACAAAATTATCAAAATTCTTCATTCAATCCTCATTACTACTGCAGATCTATAGACCTGAACTCTATCATTAATATCTTTCGACCTAGTTATTATTTTAAAAATCACTTCGGTGAGTTGGTATAAAACTAGGTTTCCAAAGCCATATCCAAAGATATAAAAATCCAATGGTTTAATAACATTTATTCCCTTCAAATAGATATTGTTTTTTACTGTCTCGGAATAAGAAAAATATACACACACATTTGTCTAAAGCATCAACTTCCTTTCAAAAGATAAAACAAGTCATTACCAGTTCAATTTCATCTAAAAGTATACTGAGTCTTCTTTTAAATAAATCAAGAATCATAATTTTTTATCGAGTGTGATCAAAGATATGAACAAACCCTTATGAAATACTCTATTAGTGGGGGTTTTAACCAGTTTTATTATAATCTCATAGATCTTCTATTACATCCCATGGATGAACCTATAAATTAGTCCATAGTAGAGTTAACTCATTACACAATATTCCTCAATCGATCTAAGAATCTATTGAGTCCATACAATAGAGAAAATTTACATTAATTAGAGATACAACATGCCAAAAATAGATTCATGCAAGGAAAATACAAATAAAACTTATCTTCTATCTTTGATCTCTAATATATTTACACTTGGTGGTACTAAAATATTGTGCTACGTTACCTACTTCTGCAACAATCCCATCATGAACTCAAACTGATAAGTTCAATAAGCCCTACTATCATCCAACCTTGCAAGAACAAAGGAGATAATCAGGGGTATTTTGAATTTTTCCAATGCAAACTCTCCTCTTACTGATCCACCATCTTGGATTTGACCAAATACAACCTTTTCTAACCCTTTTTGATAGTTTCAAACTGATTTCCCTTCCTAAGGCCAGACAACCAACTCATAGCAACTTTTTGTGCAACATTTGCAAAATTTGTAATTTTGTAAAGTTGCAATTTTACAACTTTGGATAGTTTTTTGCACTTTTTGACATACTTAATTTACAAAGTTACGTCTACACCCTTGACACTTCAAAATGGACAAAATATCACAAATTAAATCATTTCTTCCCTTCCTTTGGTCTTTGACAGTCTTTGACCAACATTGACCATTCAGAACCTTCTCATCACAACTTTGCACAAAATAATCACATTTCTTTATCAAATACATCAAAATGACTTTAATGTCTTTAAGTACATCAATAATGACTCAAGAAATCCTAATATTTCATCTTGACCTCCTAGTACTTAGGCACTTCTGCACCAGCATATGAAGGATATTTAAAAACAAAACAAACAAGACTAATTAATCTTAAATAGAAGTATTAGGTCTTAAGAAAGGAAAAAGATGAGAGAGTTGAAAGCTACATTTACAGAGTTACTAATATTCTTGATGGGATCAAAGCTTCTAGTGGACATCTAGAAGACACATATGTCATACTCAAGATCTTATTAACCCTACCAAATGAGTTCATACCAATGGCATGTTCGATAAGGGAGATCAATGATATGAGCAAGTATTCAATTGATCAGCTTATTGGTTCACTTTTTGCATTTGAGATTGTAGAAGATGGAAGAGAAAAGAGAGACTACATTCAGATTTGTTGAAGATTCTGAACCTAAGAGAAGAAAGATGTCAGAGGAAGCTCAAGTATATCTTTCAAAAAGGTTCATGTGAGGCACCAGTAGATATATAAAGGTAAGTTACCTCTTAATTTCTTTAATTGTGGAAGGATGCGATATTTTACTAATGATTGCATGTATAAGGAATATTATAGTGAATTAGAAGATGATGATAGAAAACACAATCAAAAGAAAGATGATTTCAAAAAGAAGATAAATTACAAAGGATGGGGTAAAAAGAGATTATGTTCCATGAAAAAATACTTTTATGATGGTGAGAATACTAATACAAAAATTGAGGAATCTCTATTTATAGCCATTTCTCAAAAGAAAAAGGAGATTGCATTATGTGCTAAAGTTATATCAGGAGCATGGATCATAGATCTTGGATGTTCAAATCATATGAAAGGAGACAAGAGAAGATTTATCAAGTTTCACTTGAATATGATGGCAGAGAAATTGAATTTGGAGGAGAAGGAAGTGCTCAAATCAAAGGCATTGGAAATATTTTAATTGATGGTAAGCATAGAACTGGTGATGTTTATTATGTTGAGGGATTGAAACATATTTTTTATGTGTTAGCCAGATATGTAAGAAAGGTTATGAAGTTATGTTTAAAAGTGATGGTTGTGTAATAAAAAAATAGATTGGAAAAAGGGTTGCTAGGAACATCCATTATATTAAAGATAAATGTGAGAATCTATGTTTTATAACTCAATGTAATGGAATATGGGAAGATCAATCTGAGATGAAACTTAATCAAGACAAAGTGGATTCAACTTTGGTAAAGAACAATAAGAAAAGAAAGGATGAATCAAATAATTTTGTGGAAGATGAATGGATTATGGTAGAATAGAAGTAAGAAAAGGAGAAAAAGGACATGATAGACTAGAAGATGGAAAGTAAGAAAGATGTGGAATACCAGAATTGGGAAGAAGATAAAAAGAATATGGTAGATCGAATGCAATTGGAAGATAAAAAGAAACTAGTAGACCACAAGAGGGTGAAGGAAAAAAATAATTTTGTGTAGGAAAAGGGGAAAATGGTATGAAGAATTAGAGACCTCCTATTTAATCCAAGTACTCTCCTTTTGATAGTATATGTTTTTCTTGCAATAAAGTAGGACACATAGTTAATGAGTGTAGAACTCTGGAAAGGAGTTATGTTTTTAATTGAAGATGCTATCATTGTGATAAATTAGGGCATAAGGTAGTTCAGTGCAGAAGTAGAGTGAATTTTAGGAGAGTGGATGAGAATAGAAATGTCAAGAACCTAATGGATATTACTCTAGTTTCAATGGGTATGGACACAAAAAGGTTGAATATAATATAAACATCAATTTCAGAAATAATGAAATTGCTAAAATGTAAAGAGATGGTCTCATTTTCTATAAATGTAACATGACATGACATATTACAAGGTTCTGCAAGGATGGTATGGTTTACTATAAATGTAACATGGCAGGACATATCGCAAATTTCTACCAAAATATGGAAAAATAAGATGATTGTTCGATGATTGCAAAAGATTCAAAAAAAAGGAACAAGATATATTTGATGTAGAACACAAAAGGTACTTCCAATGGTGGTCCAACATCCATTTTGAATGTTTTTTCCTCCTCTATTAAATGACTCAGGTTGCAAGGTTTGAGGGGGAGTCTTCATATAAACCTATTTTCCCCCTTGAGACTAAGTGTCAATTATCCTCTCAACATGGAAATAAGGCATGAATACTTTTCCAGGGGAAAGATTTATGTTTCAAGTGGTTCGGAAAGGTGACTGTTTGGTTCTATAAATAATCTAATAGTTGTTTGGTTGTATCAGAGCTTGTTCTTTCTAAGATTTTTTTAAATGTGAGTTGGAGATATGACATGTCTGTTGATTTACAAATTAAGATACATTTGAATGACTTGAATAATAATGTTATGATTTGTAGAAGTTCCCTTGATGAGTTGAAGGATAGGATAAGTTTGTGGGACTATTTTTCTCCTTCGGATACTAACTGGTTTAAAGACAATAAGATTTGTTGCTACATACAGAAGATAGATTCTAAAATTGCTTCAAATGATAGTAAATAGGAAGAAAAAAAAAGTGTCAACAAAAAATAAAGACTACATAGAAGTTAATATTCTAGCTACTATTGGTAATAAGAATAAAGTTTCTTTTCTTGTCTCTTTTGATGAAGCTTATATGTCAGTTAAAAATATTCCTACTTTGTTGAATTAGTTAAGAGAGATGAAGATTGTTGGAGGTATGTTCCATCGTATAATTAGAATACTTTTGAGTTTGTCTAGAAAATGCTTGGGGTTTTTTCCCCTATTTCATCTATCTTAGTGCAGCAGGGTGTTACATCTATCTAGGGATAGATTTCTAACTTATTATCATTTTGGACTCACGCTGGTGTTTAATTATTAGAGTTGTGTAGTGGTAGATATGTTTATGGCCTATGTCCTTGATGGAAAAGAGGGATAAAGATAAGAAAAATGTTTATGTGTTCAAGATTGTTAAGGTTATTTTAGTAAGGGGGTGTTGATGAAGGGTACTCCCCTTATTCAACCAAATACACTCAACACAACAAGGAAATAAAAAGAAAATTGCAAGAATAGAAAAATGGCAAGAACATAAACACTTACTTTATATTATCTTCAATAAAATGAAATTACATATTATTTAGAAAAATAACATGCTACAGCCACATGTGAATTTTCATTACAATTTTCTGCAAGACAGAGCAACAACCTACACTACTAGAACTAAACCCTAAAATCCCCCTTCATCCATATCTAAGAAACATAATTAACTGCCTTAGAATATTCTATAAAGTGAAATTTTCCCATTTTGGTATGCAGTGGTTCAATTTCCCTCCTTGAGTGATTTTTCTCTCTCTTTCTTTTTGTATTGAAACTTGAATTCTAAAGGAACAACTTCTGAAAACCAGAACTTGTGAACTATTGAGTTGATTGGTTATTATGACCCCATTTTAGAAATTCCAAAAAGTACTCTATAGCTTGGGCTAGTGAAGCCCCAACTCACCAAATTTTTACCTCCTTTAGAATCCTCTAAGGCATTCAAAATAGAGTTCAAAGTTTTTGTATCACCGCACCAAAATAGAAAATTCAATATCTTCCAAACCAGACTTGAAATTGCCATGAAACTTTACCAGATGGCTTATATATCCCAAATGAACCTCAAGGGAAGAAATTAGAACAATTCATTCTCAAATGAACAACTTAATAAAAATATTAAACTTTCCAAAAATGGTATTCTTGTCCAAAGATAGCCCTTATTAAAAAAACTAGATAATATTTTTTAGTGATGCAAGATTTCTCTTACACCTTAGATGCTCCTGCATTAGACACCCAGGGTAATTTGAGAAGTGACCTTGTCACATCTCAAGTGTGCAAAGGAAAACCAAGGTAGTCAACCTCTTTGTTTGATAGCCATGATGAATCTTCAACAAGTCATCCCTTCTATTTGACCAAGTACTCTTCATATTTCCTTTTTACTTGTGCTTCTACCCATACGACTATCCAAGATATCATATGTCTCTTCTATAGTTGAAGTAGGTGCTAGAATATTCCACTGTGCCTCTATTATTTCATTTTCTATATTACCTTCACAATACTCTATCAAATATGAAATATTAAACATAGCTGAAATATTAAGTTAGCTGGGAAACTCTACTTCATAAGCATTTCTTGAATCATGTTTCTTTAGAATTTTGCATGGTCCAAATTTCTTCATCTTCAACTTCTAGTATGTTCCCACTGGAAATCTCTCCTTTCTTAAATGAACCATAACTTCATCTCCAATTTGAAATTCCTTATGTCTCCTTTTGTGATCTTCCTTAGCCTTGTACTGAATATTCATTTTATTAATATGCTTCTTCACCTCTTCATGCAAATTCTTCTAGTGTTCTGCAAATTCTTCATCTTCAACACTACTCTTTTCTCCATTGTCCAACTACCTTAATTCTGAAGCATTTTTAGGATTCTTTCATATATAATCTGAAATGCTGATTTACCAATTCTCCTATTGAAAAAATTATTGTATGGGTGATCCCACAATAGTGGGTTACACTTTTTTGGAGGAAGAAATTCCTCACAAATCTGCGAGGTGGGAGGATTTAGTCAGGTACTTTCGATAGAAAGTACCTGATTGTTTCGATCGAAACATTCATAGTTTCGATCGAAACTACCTTTTTTGCTTAGTTTCGATCGAAACTAAGTTAGTTTCGATCGAAACTAAGATAGTAAAGATTTTAGTGGGATTTTGACCCACACACAGGTTAAACTAACAAAGTACTTTTGATAGAAAGTACTTTCGATCAAAACTAATTAGTTTCGATCGAAAGTACTTTCTATTGAAAGTACTTTCTATCGAAACCCCCAAAATTGAGGCTATCTGCAAAGCCTAATAGAAATCTACAATTTTCATGGCTTCGGGGCTCAAGCGCGGGGCTCAAATTGAAGAATAGGGACACCTCCTTTTGCATCACACAAGTACTCTGAATGAGCTTTCTAACGAATATAGATTTGATAAATTTTGAATTAATTAGGTCTATGTATTTTGACGTGCATCGGATGTAGGTTTTT